>JAQLOM010034241.1:0-17894 GCA_030068315.1 Chrysichthys thysi
AAAAAGATTCGTTCATTTTGCTGAACGAGACTCAAAGGTCCGAGTCGGTAAAATGATCCGAACTTCCCATCACTACTGGTGTCCTGCCCAGCCAGGGTGTACCCCGCGGCTCACCCAGAGTCACCTGGGATTGGCTCCAGCTTCCTCCCGCGACCCTAAACAGGATTAAGCGGCAGAAGATGCGTGATGAGTGATATTAAATGTTCTCTTTAGGTCTCAATCTAATTCAACTGCAACTTTTTAGATCCTTTTTGTTTAAAATACAGCAGTAACAACCAGGACATTTATGAATTGTGATGTCTGTGCATGACCATGAGTGTATTACACAGAGTGCCACTCCTTTTGTTCACATCTCCTCCCTCACACACACACACACTCTCTCTCTCCTTTCTGTTCACATCTCCTCCCACACACACACACACTTCTCTGTTCTGTTCTGTTCTCCAGTCGAAGGAGCACTGGGGGGAGCAGAAAGAAAACAAACCGATTAAAAAACACAAGTTAGGAGGAGAAATCACTCCTAATAAACGGAACAGTGGAAACCCCCCGGATTACACCGACTACACCCTGTTTTACAACAGCCACTCCTTATAGCGGATATAAATGAAGGCGATATCTTGAAGTTGTGCTACACTTTGGGGTGTTTTTTCCAACCATGGCTGCTTTCAGAACAGTCTTCAAAGTATATGGATTTTACCGCAGTCTCTCCCACAGCCGTTCCGCGTTTCAACCAAGCGCTAATGCACAGCAAAAGGTAAGCTACCCAGTAGAAGTTCTCTGTGGTTTCATCCTAAATAGCGTTCTGGGGGAAGCGAAGGGCACTAACTAGGGTGTGGGATGCGTTGTGATGTTCTAAACCTACGGCGCCTTTAGAAGGAAGTAAGCTGTGGTTTGTAGTTAGACCGGTTTGTAGATGACATTAATGTTGTTAGCATAGTTTTGCAGTTGTTACTGTTCATGTTGGGTGTATGTGATTTAGTAAATAAAGTTAACTTTGTTATAAATGATTCGCTTTTGTTAATTAAGCGTTTGAAACATTGTCTAGAGGTAGTTTTGTGTGTGTTTTTGAAACAAACAAGTGTTACACTATTGTTTCCTCCGACGTTTCCTGCCTCCTGTGGTAACCTTGTAATGCCTGAAAGAAAAGATACAACATAACCTGCATTCTTTCATCTTACAGAAAAGTTCATAAACTACCAGTCTTGACTAAATGGGAAACTGTGCATGTGGTTCAACAAGTGTGAAACTGGCTCAGTTATGCAAAGGACCCTGCTGCCAAATCACACAGACAGAATGAGTAGTCAGAAAGTTTGCTGACTAAATGAAGAGGAAGACTTTTTGAAAAAAAAAAGAAAAGAAACAAACAAAAAAAACAACAGTTCTTCTTGAACATGGCTGAACTGTTCCTCTGTGCTAACACAGGCTTTTCTACAGTCTAGTAAAGTAGTTGCCAAACTGTGAGACCCAAGAGAGAAATCTGGTGCCACAGCGGGACCCAAACTTACAAAAATCCATCAGGAATATTCATAACCTCTACATTCATACATACCGTAACAAACCTGCCAAATGGCGACCCAATAAATAAAGATTGGCGACCCATTTTGGGCCACGACCCTTAGTTTGGGAAACGGTGTTTTAGAGAACCACGTTATTAAAGATAATAATCACTCATGAACGTCAGGTACTCAGATAATACAGTAAAAACTGCACTGTTATGGTTACTCTGCTGCTCATCATTTTCACCATGTGCACAATCACAATCGTGCCTTTTTCCTCAGTCTGTGTAGGAGTGCAGCAATGAGTCACTCGTATCAAGCTGTTGATCCTGTGGCCTGCGATTTTTTTTTTTTTTTTTTTTTAGGGTTGAACTTCCCAGGTTTGATTTCCTACACCTACTGTAAGCTCAGATTCTTGTTCTTGTCAGACAGGAGCGCAGTCCTGACGTGGTCTTCTGCTGTTACGTTTACATTTGTGTCATTTGGCGGACAAGAGTACAGAGTGACTTACATTTATCTCATTTATACAACTGAGCATTTAAGGGTTAAGGGCCTTGCTCAAGGGCCCAGCAGTGCCAGCATGGTGGTGTTTGGATTTGAACTCCCGACCTTCCAATAGTAGTACCCCTGAGCTCCCACTTTCATAGCCCATCTGTGTTTTGAGATGCTTTTCTGCTCACCATGGTTGTTACGAGTGATCATCTGAGTTACCAAAGCCTTCCTGTAAGCTTGAACCATTGTTCCCTGACCTCTCTCATCATCGTGGCGTTTCAAAAATCAGAACTGCCGCTTTCTGATAGTTCTTGGTTTTCTGTGTAAATCCCAGGAAATCAGTAGTTTCTTGCATGTGGCACCAAGAGTCATGGCACAGTCGAAATGTTTACCGAAGTTTTATGAAGACTTATAATAAAAGTAATTTGTCATAGCAAGGGTAAGTGTCTTGAAATAGTTTTTCTTCAGTAGCTTCCTTCCCGTGTGTCATACAGAGATGTTGTGTAAACATCGATTTTTAGGAACTTAAGGCTATTTTAGATTTTTGCCCCACATTTTCTGTGTATTTGAAATTCTCATAACAAATAATCTAATCCTATCTAGAATAAGTGGCTGAAACTTAAACTAGAGTAAAAATAGGTGAAATTAGCAGAGCATTGCTGAATCTGTGTGTGCCGCCGTAAAATAGGCGAAACTAGCAGAGCATTGCTGAATCTGTGCGTGCCGCCATCGTGGACCCCAGCCACATGTCTTTGGTTTGTGGGAGGAAACCTGACTACCCTGAGGACACCCACGCAGGCTCTTGGAGAACATTCAAACTCCGCACAGAATGGCAACCTGGTCGACCCAGGGATCAAACATAAACGTAAAACGCAAACTGCTTGAAGAATATTTTAAGGGCAATTTTAGACATAGAAATATGTAACATGAAGTGCAACACTACTGAAAAAATATCTTCAAGAAATATGAAATAATATTTTGGTTACATCACCCACCCCTAACCTCAAGCCCTAAAACATAACAGATCATACCAAGTTTAAAATGAACACAGTGTGATGACCTAAAAAAAGTACAGGGTGCAGGAATAGAGATGTACATTAGTTCTCTTTATGACCCGATGTGGCTGCTGGAAATCTCTTGGCATTTATCCAGAAACAATTTAGTTTCTGTTTGCACTTATCTTGTACCAGCTATTCTTAATCTCTTTATGGGAAACGTCTGCTGTACACATCCCTGTAAATGATCTGTTACTGTAGCAACCTATAAGAACAAGCACACCTATACAAATCTGTTCCTTGCTTTACAGGTGCTTTCATGTCTGTAATGACACGAAAGCACTTGTTAACACCAGCATGACCTCTGAAAGCATTCACTCAGTCTCATGGTCCGGTGTTCACAGAAAGACAATATGCTCATCACTAGTACAGGTTAAGGCATGTTTTGCCTGTAGGCTTTGCCACCGCATGATGCTGGTGGAAAAACACTACAGAGACTGCAGGCTTATATTTCATCCCTCTGACATATTACAGGAGGAGTGGGTGCCACTCTACATGGTTCACTGCCGTCGCTTTGCTTCCTAACCTGTTTAGCCTTTTAGAGTTTATATTACATTTTAATGCTTTAGATTACAAGATTAGGTTTTAGATTGATCAGTTTACTAAAGATCCAAATTATCATTCTTGTCTATGAGACAACCTCAGGTTGTACAATTTTATACCTCAGTTTTATACGTCACTGAGCGCCCAAGGCATTAGGTTTTCAGGTCGTCCATCCGTCCGTCTCTCGGTGTGTTTATCTGACATTCTCATTAGAACGAGGGATTGAATGTTTGTAGGATTTATATGGAATTATCATTGTAACCAGAAGATGAACTGTTTAGATTGTGAAACTGATCTGAGCAGTATTGAGGTCAAGGCAAGGTCAAATGCCCCAAAGAGTTTTTCTTCAATAGCTTCCTGTCTGCTCGAGTTCTAGTGTATGTCTGGACTCCTAGCCGGTAGTTTTATGCAGTTGGTGTGTATTTCAGCGTGTGTGCATTGCACTGTATTCAAACTAAGTGCCTTTAAATTGAAGCACAAACAGCACATATGGGTGCGTGTAGGACTCTGTTTGACAAATAAAAGAAATAATGGTGATATATAAAACCCCACTTTCGTAGGAGTGTAGCTCCATAATTAGCTGACCTTTGGGCTGCAAGTGAACAAATGCACGTCTCTTGCAGGCCTACGCGGTTAAAAAATACTTGTACGGGAATGGCTTAAGGGATTCCTGCGTGATGACTTGCCAGCATCCAGAACGCAGCTTGAGTTTGTTTTTAGCTGCTTGAGTGTTGGGACCAAAGGAAAAGAATCAAATCAGAAAATATATGAACATAGTGACTACCATTTTGCAAATATTTGTGCAGAGATCAATCAACGATTCTTCTGTCGATGACGCATGATATAAGGCTAAAGACTATAACACTGGGTGCTTGATGTGGCAGTTGAGTTTGGGGACGTGAAGGACATTTAAAGGCTCTAATCAGTCGGTTGGAGATGCTCATCTGGCGTAAAGATGGAGAGAAGATTGATTTATTTTTACCCTGCATTAATTAAACAGAGTGTGCAGTTAATGCTGATGAACGGATAATTTATGGAGGCATTTTGAGTGAATTCCAGTGCATTTCTCAATCTGTAAATTCCCATCTTATGCCAGAGCAGCAGTATTGCAATGCATTGTGTGGGAATTATAGAGCTTAGGCATAATGGACCCTGGACATAAAACAGTCTGGTATTTCATCCCAGAGGCTTTATTTATTTATTAATTTATTTATTGTATTATTTTTTTTTTAGCACAAATGACTTGCTCTTGGTTTGTTCAAGTGGACAATTGCTACTCCTGCTGGGGTATTGTAAGTTTAATTATCTCATATCTCAAGCAGATGACACACATGAGATTTTCCTCGTGGTATATTACCTCTGGCACCTACACAGAAAGATGGGAACAATGTGGAATCATCTTCACAGATCTTCAAAATTATGTTTGGAGTAGACATCAGGCAGTCACATTTGGAAACTGCCTGAGATGTGTAGAGAGAGAGAGAGAAGAGAGAAAACAACCTTTCCTGCATTGGAAAAAGTAAAACGTAGAGGGTTTTGTTACTACACAAGGGATCAGACAACCAGAATGCATTCTGGACTTTTTCCAATCGGGAATGAAACTTGAAACAAGTACAGATTTCCAGCGTAACCGTAGATTGGTTACTGGCAGGATTTTGATGCATGCAAAACCTGTTATTTCCTCCTAAGTCCCTCCATTATAAATTTAGTTCCCAATGCCTTGTTTAGTATTATGTGGTTGATATAAATGATCATAAATAATGAACTTTGAGCTGGCAGAAAGTTAACTCAATCTTGCGGTGGACAATTGATAACTTCATTAGCTAAAGCAAGTGGATGCTCCAGTGAGTTACCTATATTTTGGCTGCCCAGGACTGCCTAGGCTAAAACATTAGCTGACATATTGTAATAGTGTATGGCCAACGAGTTCGAGAGTAGGGTTGGAACATGTTCAAGTTTTATAGATTTTTATTCTGCTTATCGATTCCTGTTGTTATTGATTCCTTGTTTCTTCTTTTCACTCAAGCTGTGGCTAATGATATAAACTGTACTGAAACCCCACGCACTCATCTTCGTCTTCTGCCGCTTAATCCTGGTCAGGGTCGCGGGGGGAAGCCGGCACCAATCCCAGCTGACTTGGGGTGAGAGGCGGGGTACATCCTTGGCAGGTCGCTAATCCACCACAGGGCAACACACAGAGACAGACAACCATTCACACTCACATTCACACCTACAGGCAATTTAGAGTAACCATTTAGCCTAATCCCCTCTGTGCATGTCTTTGGACTGTGGGAGGAAACCGGAGTATCTGGAGGAAACCCCCACGAACACGGGGAGAACATGCAAACTCCACATAGAATGGCACCCAGGTCGACCCCGGGGATCAAACCTTCTTACTGTGAGGCGACAGTGCTAACCACTACACCACCGTGCCACGCTGTTATGAAAACCTTTTTATGAAATTGGAAAAGGATGCCAAACACAAACATTTTCACTAGTGCGCTCAGATTTTGGAAACTCCAATGCATCCTGGAAAACATCGGATTTCCTACCTTAAAAGTGCTGGACCCCCCCCCCCCCTTTTAAACGCTACACATAACTTTGTCACTCATATCTGATATACGTGGGACACTGTAGATTTGCGGCCGGAATTTCTTTGGGCAAGATTCTCTCCTAATGAATGTATAGTTTGAAAATTCTCCTGTCAGTGGCTGGTCTGGAAAAGTGGCCATTATTGTTCGTCTGCCCCTGACAGCTACAGTGGGTGGTTGGACAGAAAACATACTCTAATAGGAGCCTCCGCTGCTTTGGGTACGTTGGGAAAACAGGTAGGGAACAGCTCTTATTCATACTCATTAGAAGCTGAGGTATGGATGCGGCGGTCGATCCAGGTCTGTCCATGTATTTTATTTGCTGTAGTAATATGTGGCGTGTGTATCATCACAGAAGGAGCCTTACACTTGTGTTTCCTAAACCCATTTCAAAATGATTCTCATCATGGTCCCTATGTGGGAGTGTTACCTATAATTCTTCTGAATATCAAACTTATGATTCTGAATTAGTAAGGAAGGATATACGGTATATAGTTTCATAATCAGGTGTACCTGGGACAGGTTTCGATTTGGACCTTGCTCTTAAATTGGTTGCTGCATAGATTTCATTTGATCTAGAACCCAAAACACATTCGGACAGCTTTGAAAATCAGGCCCCTAATGGGCCACTTGCACAAACTCTAAACAGCATTTAAACCAGCACAGCACCTCTGCTTCCTAATCATTCACTATAATGCAGAACGTAAACAATACTACAGTAGATTTGAATATACAGTGGACCCTTCGTTCCGAGACTCATGAACCGATTTGTCACTTTTCCCAAGTGAAATGAATGTAAATACAATTAATGTGTTTCAACCCTCAAAACATGTGTTTTAAAATGTATTATTGGTGTATGTGTGGCAATAGAAACATAGAATAAAATTAAAAATAACCTTAATTATTAAAAAAAACCTAAATGAAATAAACAGATGATTTTAATGCACATTACCTTTGCGATGGATATGTAGTTGCTGGCGTAGGTGGAGGGATACGGTGGCGGTTCTCATGTTTTGCGATTATTTCTTTCTTTATTTCAACTCTTATATGCTTAGGCTTCTTACTCTCACTACCATTTCCACTTTCTTAGGACGCATAAAGAAGGCTTATAGAGCAAAAATGCAGAGAAACGCAACGAAAAAATGCTGTGAACATTTTTTTAATGAGATTTAAGCACAGAAAAAAAATCTAAGTTTGAACAATCCTTAATTGGACAAAAACTTACTGCACACGACCAAGAAAACTAACCTTGCATGAGTCGACTTCTGGTGTTAAGGAAGTGAGGAGGAATATGGGCGGGGGGGAGGTTACCGTACAGTGTATGAACACATGCCTGGCCGAGACCGATTAAAGGGACACGTGTCTTTGTTAGGTATACAATATGCAAACAAAAAATGGGAAAACACTGGCGCATATGAAACAGAAGGGGGAAATGGCGGAGCTGTGTTTGTTCGGCACCCGATTATGTGGTTGTGACCAGGTGCAAAATTTTGGCTAATTTATTGGTCAGGAACCGATTTGTTTGTGTTCGGAGGTGTTTGTGTCTATATAGTATAGTATAGTATAATATAAATATATTTCAAGAAAGAAATGCATCGTAGCCCTGAGTGCAAGTAGCCTATTGTCTGTTAGTCTTTTTGTGATTCTCCTCGTCTAGCACATATATTGTAGAATAATTACCTTTACTACATTCACAGCATTATAGAGTAAGCAAAGCGCTGTGAAAGCTCTGTAAGAATTTGGTTACTTTATATTTTACTCTTTAAAGGTCTGGGGAGGATGAAGTGCTGTGAAATTGGTTTAAGAAGCATATTTATTGTCCTCTCACCCCCACAGTTCATATGGCACTATAGACACTTACCGTAATTAAACACAGTAGGGTATAATTTAAGGCCTTGGCAGTATGACCAGGGTCTGGAAGGGAAAAAATGTCAAGCTGATCATTCTTGTTTGGTTCTTCTAATATTGAAGAGATTCGAAATTCTTTAAGGGCTAAATAGTGAGCTGAAGTCAGTCAAATAATGGAGGAAAAAAGATTTATTAACTGTCAGGATGACATTTTAGGAGCTGCTGAGTGCTGCTGGGTGAAGGGAAAATGGTGGTCTGGTATGTCCATACTGACCCATAATTCAACAGTGTCACGAGCTATAATAGCCTTATCCCTGTAAGGTATATCCGTCCACCGCTTTAACATTTCTTGCAGAAAAGCTGAAATTGGCTTTGAAACAGCTTTGTCATCTTATTTGTTGACATTTTGTACTTAAAGCTCTGGGAAAGGACCAAATTGATGGAAAGAACTGGATCGTGATAGCCATGGTCTGACTGATGGTCCACACTGACTCATAATTCAAGCCCTCTTTATGACTACTGGGACACCCTCGGGGCTAATAAGATCTCACGTTAGTATGTTAGTCACCTTTTACTATTTCAGTCATGACCACACTTCAACACCTCTTCACAAGTGCTTATTTTTAACTTGAAACTTTTCCTCCAGCATGCCATCTTGTCAGCTAATTATCAAGTGCAATCTGCTGTGTTAGATTAGATGGATTAGGTGAAACAATCCTGAAAACCGCTGAATTATACTGCATTCTTAACACGAATGGAAAGGTTGCATAGACCCGAGTGCCAGTCCTGCTTGCTTTGTGTTTGGCAGTCATCCGTGAATGTCAGTTACTGAATTTGGCTAGCAATGTACCATCGAGGATGTTGTGTGTTTATGTTTGACTTGTTAAATCCATCGGTACTCAACTGCATCTGTTGTTCAAGATGGTTATTTTTTGGGTAATTCTCATGCAGTAATGGAAAGAAAAATGTGGTGTTCTTTTACTGCCAAGGGTCCTTTTTTGCTGTCAGAACATCCAATTTCAACTGTTTGATAATAATAATAATAATATTAATAATAATAATAATAATAATAATTATAGTAATACTAATAGTTGCTATTATTATTAGTAGTAGTAGTAGTAGTAGTAGTAGTAGAAAATAAAAAGAGCAAAATTGGCTGTGCTGTCAAGAATGGGGGGTGGGTGGGTTATAATAATGATTACTACTATTAATATTTTCATTTCCTGTAATCTGACTCGTTTTACAAAATTTCTAACTCCAAAGCATTTGTATTTATTCTTCCTTTACCAGTCAAACACTGCTTTCTTGTGTGCTCAACTGGTCAAAAATCAATCTAGTGGCACTTTAATCACTCTGTAATATTTAATTATTTAATGATGATGCATAAACGCTCTATCACTATATAACAGCTCGATAATTTAATGTTCTGCTAGCGACATGTCCGCTCTGTAAGGATACCACTGATGGCAAGCCTAATGAAACTTTGCTGAAACTGTTTAGAGCATGTCACCGTTTCTTGTTCTTCTAAAGACGTGACAAAATGTTGAAGTCTGAACTCTTGAGGGTTTTATTTCTTTCATGTCTGAAAATTGGAAAGGCATTCAGGTGGATTTTTCTTACTCCAAAGTTGGAAATGTTTCAGCTTTCACTTGATTGAACAGAAACCCCTCATACTCCAGAAACATAGTGGGGTCACTGTGCAGCTACAACAAAATGTCTGTGTATCTATATGGGAATTTATCAATATTTCAGGACCTCTGGATTTTGGATTATGTCCCGAATGCAACATCAGTACTTCACAATCCTGATCCTGCTGTTTATTTCCTCTTTATGTGCATATTCCATCTCTGTGTAGCTATATAATCATTTTCCATGTGCTTGCTTTTGAGGTTACCTTGTGAATCAACTTCAAGACTATCAGTTGTTGTTAGTCACTGCTTAGGAACCAGCATCTTCGGACCATTCACTCCAGCGTATTAAGCACTTTACTTCAACTTTTGTGTTCGATTGTGCCCCTCTGTTTTTCCTACAACCATTTTGTATGTATTTTCAGTTTATTGCTAGAAAGGAATGCTTGAAATGAGCAGATTGTTTTCTTAGCAGATACAAATACAGACACAAGTAGGTCAAGTGCTCACATGTGATGCTTGTAAGACAAAGAAAGACCACATTCATGATTGTTGACGAGAGATGCTGTACAACGCATAAATTATATTCATTTATTATTTATATAATTATTAATATGCATAATTAATAGGATATTATTAATAATTATGTCAACAGAAGGTCTTCGAGACAAATCTGTGTACGATAGAAACAGTTAGACGAACAAGAGTTATTGAGGCTCATTTTGTTGGATCGGGTGACGTCCCGCAAGCAGGTCTAAATCAAAATGATAACTGCGTGACAAATTTTATACGTGACCTAGATGATGTTAAGGGGGCACGTGTTTTGTAAGCATGTGTCCACTACCTACTAGCTCTCTGCCAGCAAAACCTCTGCAAAGTCACTGTTAGTGATTACTTTGAGCACCAGTGATGAACTATTTCTTCATTCACGTGTCATACGTGGACGCGTACATGGTATAGAATACAGTTGATCCTCTCATCTACGGACACCGCATTAACGGATATTGGATGCAACGGACAAAATCCGCTTGTCTGAATACATAATCCATTAGCCGAAATATCCAGGACGAAAGTTTAAAAATCCTGTGTTGCGAACTAAGTCCAGTAGTTCAGCAATTGTCTGCTAGGTGGCCGTTGCGTACGTGCTACTAGTTGCTTACAAGCATCGGTTGAGCTGTGGTCGTTTTGAAGCTATACTGTTTTTTGGTGATTATTTGGTGTTCTCTCAATGTTCTTACCTATTTATGTTGGTCGTTATGCTGCTTGTCATGTGTACAGTTCTTGGGTATCCCCCCCCACACACACACACACTAAAACACTTCACGTCCTCTGAATATTCAAGTCAACGGACAACCTCTCCCCCCGATTAGTCCATTAATGCGAGGATCAAGTGTATCCCTGATCTTTTCTTTACTTCATGGATGCCCAACAGACAGCCGAGGCTGGTTCGAATCCGTTCCATACAGTATAACACCCCTGGTGTGTTCCTCTCTTGGAGAAAAAAAATGAAACCAGTGGCAGACATTTAACACATGAGCAACAAAAGGAGAACCTGCAGTATCCAGCCATCTGCTCAAAACAGTTCACTTCCTGTGCATATGACTACCGCCCACATGACCGACGTTGGAGCGTTTTTGTGCATGCCACAGAAATTACTCACTGTGACTACAAGTCACTTTAGCATTTGGTTGTTTGTATTCCCCTGAGGATAAAAACTGAAATTTGGTTCCTTGCAGCTCTTTTTCCTTTTTTTGTAACTCGTTTATTGACTTAATGGAGAAGTGTCAGTCTAGCCCCAGTTGCTCCAAGCCCAGCAAATTTCGCTAATCAAAAAGCTAAAGCACTAAGCAGGTTTCTAAACGAATAGATGGCTTCAGCAGTCCTGTGGGCAGGGATGTCATTTGTCAGCGTATTTCAAGGCATTACAGGTTTCCAAACAGTACAATTTGCCTCCCTTGAAGTCAAAATTGCTTGCTTTGTTTGGTTCCTCTCAAAGGCGCAGTGATGTGAGCACACAGTCTTCACCAGCAGGGCGTTCCTGCTCGGTAATTGCTGGGTCATTGGATATAACTGTCACGACTGTGAGCTGTGACCCTGTGTGCAGCATTCACACCAATATGGTTATACTGAAACCTTAAACCTTAAGTTTGATACGATTCTGAGATGATTTTTGGGCAGACTGAATCATGGAGGAAAAAGCCTGCCAAATGATCTACATGTTTTTGTTGGTATCGGTGCTGTATTTGGGTCACCGTGGCGTTGTGGTCCATCACGCACAGGATGTCGGTGTCATAACCTAACGGGGCACCTTGTGGAAGTTCTTGGAAGAAGCATGTTTTTTGCCTCTCATAATTGAAGATAAAGAGAAGCTTTATTTTCAGAGCAGGGAGTGTGAGCTTGATTATGTTCATGTTTATTATACCCAACATTATTTAGGCTGTATTTTATGATGATTAGTCTACTTTATAACGTACAGTGGACCCTCGGCTCACGAACGCATTGGATGGCGAGCATATCGACGTATGAACTAAAACCCAAGCAGAATTTGTACCGACCAACGAACAAAGCTTCGAGTGACGTACAAGAAGCCCACCCACGCTTCATGGCACAAACCTTAAGTTCTGGTCAAGTACTCATGGTGTGAACGTGTTTAACACATTTTTTCGTTGTGTTTCTCTGCATTTTTGCTCTATAAGCAATTATGGGTCCCAAGAAAGTGGAAATGGTAGTGAGGGTAAGAACCCTAGGCATATGACAGTTGAAATAAAGAAATCCTCGCAAAACATGAGAAGCACCACCATATCCCTCCGCCACCGTTCACCTACGCCAGCGACTACGTCTCCACCGCAAAGGTAACGTGCATTAAAATCATCTGATTATTTTATTTAGCTTTATTTTTCTATAATTAAGGTGATTTTAATTTTATTCTATATTTTATTGCCACACACAAACCCGTAATACACTTTAAAAACATGTTTTGAGGGCTGAAACACATGAATTGTATTTACATTCATTTCAATGGGAAACATTGATTCTCAGAATGAATTAAGTTCGTGAGCCGAGGGTCCACTGTAGTCTGTTTAATGTGTTGCTGATGTACTGAATCAAGACCCTTGTGTCATACAAAATGATACGCTATGTTCGCATCATTACAGCCCTACAGACTAGCCAGTGGAAGAGATTAAAGGCGCTTGGACCTGTGATATAATCTTAAAGGTATTTCTTTTTCAGATTTTCTGATCAGTTCCGACGGCTTTATAATTAAAAAAAAAAAAAAGCAAAAAAAAAAAACAGTGAAGTATCCAAGGTCAATTGATGAAGACCTACAAGTCTAGTCACTTTGACTTATGGATTCTAGGTGTTGGAAAATGTTCTTTATCCCAATGAACCAACTGAATGAAGGCCTGAATAGTTTCAACCTCTACGCATTTTAGATGTGGCATTTATGTTTTAGGAGCTCTGGAAAGCTGCTTTGTGACAATATTCAGTAGCGCGCTGTATAGTGAATATAAATATGAATTTTTCTCTGACCCTCACGGACCCCAGAAACCCATCCATGGACCCTCTATGTCTTCTGCTAAAAGTGTTATTCAAATAAAATTGAATTCAGTGATTTTTGAGCCCTTGCTTGCTTTAGCAATGTGGGAGACCCCGACGCCAAATAAAAATAAAATTCATCCAGGAGAAAAGGCAATACAATAGATGTAAAAGACAAGCATTCGTTTCCAGCAGGTGCTTTCTCTTTGTACTATCCTTATCTAGGTGAACTTTGATCTATGCAGACACAAGCCATTGTTTTATAAGCTGACAGAAAGCAAGAAGGGGAGACTGTATAAAATTGATTATGAAGTATGAAGTAACCGTCACCCTTGGCTTTTGTCGGTTTGATTTATTACCATTGCTTGGTGCATATGAAGGAAACAAACTGTATCTTATACTCCAACATACTGTAGGGTTTGTGTGGTACATTCTGTTTGTTATTTCTTTGTCTCCTAGTGTTATCTTGTAAGCAATGTTGAAATGTCTGAACGTTCTCCAGTACATTGCAGTGTGTATTTGGAGCTGGAACATGCAAGCTGAGGGTTTCTATGGATGAGGTTAAGAATGTCTGGTTTTTTTTTTTTTTGTGAACCAGAAAGTTCTGTGCTGATAAGCTTTAAAATTTCAATTCAATTAAATTAAATCCAATTTTATTTGTCTAATGAGCAAGCCTGTAGCGACAGTGGCAAGGGTAAAACTCCCTGAGACTGCAAGAGGAAGAAACCTTGAGAGGAACCAAACTCAAATGGGAACCCATCCTTAATTAAGAGACACTGGATAGTGCCATTAGATCTAACCCACATCTATAGCCATGTGTTATATGGTCCAAAAGTCCAGTCATGTAGCACCAGATTCACTGTAGTTTAAACTACACTGTTCTGTTTCAACTGATTACGGAGGGAGATTTCAATTCAAGACAGTTTGTGGTTATTTAAGTCTTGCAAATTTCCCATCTGTGGGACTATTAAAGGCTGTCTTATCTTATCTTAAGTCCTGAGCCATTGTAGCATTACATTACATTAACATCATTTTGGCAGACGCCCTTATCCAGAGCGACTTACATTTTTAACTCGTTTATAAACTGAGCAGTTGAGGGTTAAGGGCCTTGCTCAAGGGCCCAGCAGTGGCAGCTTGACGGTGCTTGGATTTGAACTCCTGACCTTCTGATCAGTAGTCCAACATCTTAACCTTCTGAACTACCCCCTGCCCTAACACTCATGTCGGCAGCAGTCCAATGCTACCTTAACATTTCTGGATGTATGTTGTGGTAGTTCATATGGGGCCATCCTCAGCAGGAGCAAGTGGGTTTCAGGTGATAACACCAATTTGAACACCAATCAAATTTGTGTGCAATGCAAGGCTAAACTGGACAAAGAATTGAGGTTAAAGCTAGTGTTCTTAGCTCAATGCTTTGTTTTTTCAGAGACATGTCAGCAACTCTTTGTCCTAGTTAAGGTGGCAGTGGATCTGGTGTATACGCTGTGAACACTGAAACTGAAGCTGGACTACCCTCTGGTTGGGATGCCAGTCCATCGCATGGCAGTCTGCCGACACACAAATTCACACGCATTCATGTTTAGTGGTGATCTCGAGTAGCCAATTGGAGGTAGGAGGAAACAGAGGAACCTGGAGGAAACCCACACTGGCATGGAGCACATGTGAAACTCTGCAGAGATCATCCTGAGCTCAGGATCAAATCTAGGACCTGGGAGGCAGCTGCAAAATGTTCTTGTTAATCACTCTAATTCAATACTTGACATCAATAGCACTCATTTCCTAACTTTTGTTTTTTAATTATGGAGTATTGTTACAGATTTGTCCTTGCAACAGAGGGTGGAAAATCCCAAGGGCAAATGAGTCTCGTCTCATCTCGGTTTGGTTTAGCCCTAGTGCATTTTATGCCATGCCATGATCTATGCCCAGATCATTTATATGCATAGAATTCCTTCAGCCAAAACATCTTTCATGGATATGTGCCTTTCTGTACATTGAGATATCCCTGGGATGCTGTCGTAAACTCTGTGCATTCACTATTTCATTGGCTTCAGCTCACTGGATATGGGATGAGGTCGTTAATTAAATATCGATGCAGCAATCAGTCTTCTGGAGGAGCATCGGCTGGATCATAACTGTCAAGTTGTGTGCGCATTAATATGCACTTTCCACCTTATGGGAGTCATTACTCTGATCAGAATTTTATCCCATCGCTAAACATTCAGAGACACATTGAGTATGATGCGGTGAAAAACCCATAGCGTAAGATGGAGCTCCATGACAGGAATGTTGTTCTCGTATTCATAGATGGAGCAGGCTGGAATGGAAATATATTCAAATGGGTAAAAGATCTAGTTTGATGTCTCATATTTATGATTTCCATCAGTAGATATGATGGTGGTTCACAGTGTTGGTTGAAGACTCAAAACTGTTGATCTTTGTGCATGTGCAAGAATGTATTTTAAAGTTATCACAACAGTAGACATAACGTTGTCCTGTATTATTTCTAGAATTATTGGCCCCCCCGGCATAAAAATTGGTTAAAAAAAAAATCATTACACACAATAAAAAAAAATCATTTGGACAATAGGATAACCTATTTAAATTAATTCTCCCTGGAACCACTTTTTAAAGTACCAGAGTATATAAGTTGCAAAATTATTTACCGTTGAAATACACGCTAACGAATGGCCTCTCTTGAAAAGCCTATATATAAGCGATATTATTTTTCGTTCACTCTGTAACTGAAAACTGTGTACTGTTCCCTATGCTGAGGTATAAATATGAAGTTCCCATTTTCATGTACAGTACACCACTGTAAGATATTGTGGGGGTCATTGATGCTTTGGAGCTGTTTTGTGGCTGGGCAAAAGACAAGGAAACACAAAATTGATGTAAAAAATTTACATAAGCTATCTCAGTGTCTGGATATCAACTGTGGTGTGAATTACAGATGGACAAGCAGTATTTTGTTGGGGAAAAATAACTCACCTTTTTTTTTTTTTTTTTTTTGCTACATGTAAATTCGTTATGTAACTGAAAAATGTCACACACTGCACTGAGCACATAAAAGAATAGTTATATACCAAGCCCCAATCGAAAACACATCTTTAAACTTCCATGGGGAAATACACATCCATAGGGTTACTGCTTAAAAAAAAAAAAAAAGACATTACGTTAATGTGCCTCAAGCACTTAAATTTTTCCGATCACAAACAAGGACTGGAATTTTCCTCTCGTATTCATGACATCCGTACAGGTAGCTTTATTCAGGTCTTTGTACATTTCCTCTAGTGAAATCCTGTTTTCCTTATCCGCCACACCCTGCTAAAGTAGACAATGAATGTTTGCACAAGTCATTCATGACAGACTGAGTGCAGAAAAGAGTTCGAGTAATGTGGTCTGATGTGTACGCTTTGTGTCTGTCTACCAATTTGCAGTCATTTTTATCCTCATGGTGATTTGAATAAAACTCATTAAGGTGCCTATTAACTTGATGAATGAAGCAGAAAAACAGCCAGATCCAAGAGCTAAAACAGAAAGACTTATTATTCAGAGATGGAAGTTACAGCCAGACATTTACCAAAGAGTGAAATGGGAGTAAAAACCCAAAACCCAGTGGAACAACTGAAAACCTCCTTTGATTTTTGTCTGTCTATTTATCTATCTGTCTGTCTATGTATTTATCGATTGTGTCGTTCTGTGTATTAGCGCTGTCTGCGCTTCTGTCTTTCTGTCTATCTGTGTATGTACAGTGTCTCTTCATCTCCAGGAACTCCCCAAGTTATGATCGCCCGACTTACGATTTATCGAACTTACGATGACTATTAAGATCCTCTAAAAATTGTAAAATATTTAGAAAATATTTAAAATTCGCGGGCAGGCATTGCTGGCAGGCCAGCGTAACGTTGCATGACGTATGTGGACGTTCAGACGACACTTGAAAGTCCGCGGACGACGCCCGTATCACTCACTTGCCTCCCACAACTCAGAGTTACCTTGTGTATCGGTGTACTGTACAGTGGATTACCATGGTTTTTTTGTGTGCTTTAAGAGCTAATTTTAATTCAAAAGCATGTCTTTTACAGGAGAAGGCTTCTGGGTAGGCTGGGCTAAGCTGGGCTAAACTAGGCTAAGCTAGGCTGAGATACTTAAGCTAGGCTAAGTGGTTCAACACAGTGGTTTGACATACTATATTTCTGACTTGCATTCCGGCCCACCCATTGTATCACCATCATAACTTGAGGACTACCTGTACACTGTCTGTTAAATCTGTCTAGCTACCCAGACTCTCTACACTCTTACTTTCTGTCTGTCTATACCTTACTTTTCCTACACTGTCTGTCTGAACTGTCTATCTACAATGTTCCTCTGTCTATTCTGTCTGTGTATCTATATTCTCAGTCTTTCTGTCTATACTCTGCACTATCTAAAGTCTGATGATAATAACAATTTTTTTTTAAATTTTCCTTGTTTTGAATCATCATGAACTTGTACCGCAATTTATTGGCGCACAATGTATTGTTGCGCACCTATCATCTATAATATCCGTTTGTACTCTGTTTACCTTCGTTTGTCTGCCTGACTATAGATTATAGTATGTGTCTGTCTGTCTATTGTCTACACTGTCTACAGGCAACAATATCCATCTGTCTGTGGCCCACACTGTCTGTCTGTCTGTGGCCCACACTGTCTGTCTGTCTGTGG
>JAQLOM010036675.1:0-17825 GCA_030068315.1 Chrysichthys thysi
GTGTGTGTGTGTGTGTGTGTGTGTGTGTGTGTGTGTGTGTGTGTGTGTGTGTGTGTGTGTGTGCATGAACCTGAGTCTCGAGTTAGGGGAGGGTTGGGCGTGGGGCTAGCGTCCTCACCCTGTAGAATGCACTTAGCTACGGAAATGTTAACCGAGCCCCATGGGGGCCTCTTGACCCCCTATGTGCCGAGGTACATGGACAGGACCTGAGAAGAAGAAGATTTTATTCAAAGCTTCTTCATATGGCAAATATATGTCGTATACAGTATATAGTCGGGCCCAAGAAAACCTGAGATGGCTTTCGAAGGGATCACCAATAGTGAATTAAGTTTTTTTTCATGCACAGAGAGCTAACAGAGGAGCTAACGTGCTTTTAAAACGAAAAACAACGCACTGGATTCTGGGCATGGGTGAGCCAGCCGTTTTAAATCCAATGTGTTGTAGGTTCTGATCTACAGGTCTTGGATTACAGATATGACTAGACTGCATTTCCGCAGAGAAAATACAAAGTGTGCTTGGTCAAATGTTGCCAGCACCAGCAAGCACACAAATGTCTCCCCAACCCCCCCCCTCCCCCCACCCCAACACTAACAGACCAACCGCAACATCTGGAACAGCCAGAATCTTTTTTTCTCCACAAGTTCTAAAAGTTCTCGAGAACATCTGTTGCCTGTCATTCATACCTTTGAAATTGAGCGTTTGCCTGAGCAGCAGAGCCAAAAGAGCATGGAGTGAGAAAGAAACTCCCCGTGGTGGACACATGACAAGATCCACAGGGGAAATAGCCACATCTGGTGAGAAGAGCAGTATAACATCTGAAACGCTAGCAGGACACGTGTCGATATGTAAAAGTGTTGGGGACGTCAGGTAATAAATAAAGACATAAATGCAGGAGGACATCAGCTCTTCTTAGCTGTGCTTGGACAACTCGGTTACCGCAGCCGCTTTTGTCACAGTCCAGGGTTATAATTAGGTGAGGGGATGAACTTTTCCAAAACACGCCCATAAAAATCAAGCACTGTGTACAGGGACCAGGACTCAATGTCGACACTTACAATATTTCACAACAGCATGTACAGTATGCTTTTTCTGCTTGACGAGCTCCAAGTGTTTTGTCTTGTTTTTTTCTAGTCCTAAGCAATCCTGAAATCCACTCAGCTAAAGTGGGCTGGTCATGTGCCCAGAATGCCAAAATCTCGTCTACCTCGATGCATTCTCCATAGTGTTCTCGAGGATGGTTCAAGAGTAACTGGTCGTCCTCGTCTCAGGTCCAAGGACGTTCTGAAACGTGATCTAAGAGACTTCCAGATGAACCCCAAAACCTGGACCTCTGCATGCACTGATCGCGACACTTGGCGTAGAAGCATAAGGTGTGGTATCAAAATGGACGAAGAGGCGATTTTGGAGAGACTTAAACGATGGCAAAATCGCCCACCAGTTATTGACTATGATGACGATGATTATGATGATGATGCTTGATGATGAACTAGCACTTCTCTTGTTTAGTCGACTTACGACTCAAGCTGGCCCGTGAAGCAAAGGGACATTGAGACTCAAATTTGGTCTCATTTAAAGCTCCCACAAAGCAGATGTCAAAGTACATTCATAGAAACATCCTGCAAATCAGTTATCACTGTGTCGCCCCCCCCCCCCCCCAGTTACGCGACTCCATCAGTGACTGGGGTCTCCATTAAGACTCCAGGTTTAAATCTACATGATCGATTTTTGCTACTTTACTGTCCAACGTCATCTCAAAAGTAAACACACAACTCTCACTGCACAGTTTTATCTATGCGGATACCATCCGGTGCTTCAAGTTTGCCAGTATGTCATTATTTTTCAATTGTTTATTGCAACTAGCCATGGCGCAAACACCAGAAGCCAAAGGGGGTGGTTGGGTGATTCTCAAAGAGTTTGTATTGTGGGTCAGTCTGAGGGTGGACTTAGCCAGCATAGGTTTGCACAAAACCTTGGGATTCCTCTTGTACACAGTCAACAGAAATATTGTACAATACAAAAGCAAAGGAAAAGAATCAACAGCATCCTGCTCAGGTCGACCTGGGCCCTTGGACAGGGGTCTTCAGACTGTTGAGTGGATCGGTGAAATAAATCCCCATTGTAAGGCTGCTGGTGAGTCAGATAAGGATGTAAGTACTTTCTTCGGTCAAATACAGCGGTGTCAAAACACAGGCAGGAAGACCCCATAATATTAATCAGGAAGACCCCATAATGAGATGAACAGATCTCAATCAACAGGAAATCAATAAGAAATCACAGGGAGGAGCGAGATGGGGGTTGGAGATGTCGGTTCCTAGATTCTGAAAACTAAAACGATGATTTGATTTGATTCACTATCAGCAACCGTATGACGAGACGGCACCTGTTTGAGGGCTTTAACCGAGTCAAGGCTTCCATTATAAGTAAAATATCGCTAATATTAAGTGTAGTTTTACATCTGAATCAAATACTCCAAAAGCCTTCGCAGAGGCCACTTGGAAGTAGCATCCTTTATACACGGAGAGCGATTTCATAATGTCATGCATAGCAAAATATATGATAACGGAGATTGTCAAGTGTTCTTGAGTGATGTTACTTTAATTTGGCTTTAATCTAAATTGCTATCATGCAGCCGTTATTTAACTTTTACGCCCGGCTGTGTTTAAGGCTTATAGAGAGGGATGGCGTTTAGCATAAAAATGTGCTGAGCAGGAGGTTTAAAGATTCTCTGTCCTTTTCCATTTTGCTAAACAGGTATATGACTTTGCGAAACTCATACAGAACAGTTTTGAAATTGCGGTGACACAGGACACCCAAATGCCACACAAGGCAACACAAGGTCCCCATATGAGAGGCGAAGATAACACAAATGGAGTGCATGCTAATATTCTGTTATCCTAATATGCTCCTTTTATTCTTCAATATGTCCACGGACTCATAAAATCTGAACATGGAAGATAAAAGCATAAAATTTGGAAATATCGGAGATAATAATATCGCTTAGAGGAATATTCCTATTCAAATGTAACCAAAGCGGTCACAGAAACCATACCTGGCCTCCCTTTGACCATCGTTTAAGCACCCATGCAGTAAACAGAATGAAATTAGCTAAATTAACGGACTGTATCTGATAAGCAGTCCGGAGAGAAAGAAAGGAATGGGATAATAACCAACATGGTGTGAAAATGGGTGAAATGGTGCTGGGATGGACACAATGGACCCACTGACAGTGGAGAACAAGTAGTAATAAACCACTTCTCATTAGATGCGTATGGAAAACTCAACCAGGCTTAGAGATTTGTTGAACCAATAATCTCTGACCTTGCTGTCACTGTGGCCCTGATTAGACGGAGTGCTTGATTTGATGACCTTATCCAATTAAGTTTGTTGTATTTGACCCACATGCTTCTCAGCATGAACGCAATTACACTGCCGGTTGGCCTTGCAGGCACAGAGCTGAAACAGACGTCAGGCCATGTCAAGATGCTTTGGCTAAAAGGACATGACTTCATGATGAAAATGAAACCCCAGAGGTCTGTTTTAACTCAAAATGTATGCATAATATGGACGTGTGACGTATGAAATGATTGTTGGCCGTCACGAAAACTCAGCTGGATGGTGGATTTCTGTGTGATTCCACAGAAATGTGCAGGTTACGAAAACATAAAGGGCATTTTTTTTTATATTAATATTTTATTAATACTCAAATTTACACTGTTGATCCACAGCTTAACTTGACATGACCACATGACCGGAAACATCATCAGATTTTCACACAAGTCCTAAAAGTAGATGAAGAGAATCCAGTTTATTGAGGAACATTATCCAATCTTACTGTACATACAGGTAGTCCTCAAGTTACCATGGAGATGCGTTCCACAAAAGTTGAAATCATAAGTCGAAAATATCATTTGTCTAATGTCGTAGGCCACTGCTTAGCCTAGCTTAGCCTAGCTTACCCCGGAGTCTTTTCCTGTAAGAGACATGCTGGGCGTTTAGAAGACATGCTTTTGAATTAAAATTAGCTCTTGAAGCACACAAATAAACATGCGGTAATGCACCGTACAGTACACCGATACACAAGGGAACTCCGTGAGTTGCAGGAGAGAGTAAGGACATCACGCAAGGTGAGTGACGCGTACATCCGGGCATTGTCCACGTACTTCCCGGTGTCGTCCGTGTACTTCCTGGTGTCGTGCAAACATATCGTACGTCATACGCTGTTACGCTGACCTGCCAGTGATACCTGGCCAGGAATTTTAAGTATTTTCTAAATATTTTACAATTTTTAACGGACTGTAAAAGTCATTGTAACTTGGAAAAGTTATGTAACTTTTTGAAAAATCGTAAGTCGGGCCCGAGGTAACTCAGGGAGCACCTGTATCTGTGAGTGGTAAAAGTAGCTATGTGAAACTCTAGGATTAGCAGGTGAAATTAGTCAAGTGTTTTCCAAGAAAAAGTTCAATAGAAATACTGTGTGAGCAGTTCATGTGAGGAAACTCACCAGAATCTCTGAACCGAAGCAGTTCTGTATGGAGGAACGGGCTAAAAGTCCTCTAAGTCAACATGCAGGACTGATCGGCGGATCCTGGAAACTTTCAGTCGCAGTTATTGTTGCACGACAGGGTCTGAAAGCAAAGTTAAACATACTTTTGACACTTATAGATACGTCATGTAACCCTATATCGCAGGCATGGCCAATCTTATCCAGAAAGGGCCGGTGTGGGTGCAGGTTTTCTTTCCAAAGTGGCATGGTATTCACTTGGAGCTCAGCAGTCTGATAGCCTGGGGGGGAAAAAAGGTGTTGTAGAACCTAGTGGTCCTGCACCAAATGCATTATGATGACTATAATTTAAAGAATTGGAAACCTCTGAACCTCTTTTTTTTTAGAGAGACCAGCAGGGAGAACAGTCCATGACGGGGGTGTCTGAAGAGTCACTGATCCATTCACAATATGCGTAAAGGTTGGCAGGTCTGGGAAGATAATGCAGTCGGTATAAACATTACTGAATATTGCATAGTGAGAATCTTAGTGCAAAGATTATTCAGATGATTCAAGCAAACCGTGACATTCATCTATTATTATGTCTTAATTTCCTGGTTGGGCAAATAGAACAAATCTGTGTCCATATGTAGTTTCAAGTTACTCAAGTTTGTGCATTCTCTCTGACAGGCCAGGAGACCTAAGGCCACCACGCTAGTCCTCAGTCTCTCATCATCTCTATCCATCTATTTATCTCACTCCAGTTCTGTGCATTTTGTGCCAAATCACACTGGAACATTCAGAAGGATGCATTCAGCTCAAGTCAAGGTCTCCTTTGGGAATAACGGACAGGAGAGAAATGTCCATTCTACAGGAAATTAAAGCTAATGCACACTCTGTGAGCACAGAGCACAAAGGTGCTGAGGTGCTCTCTGATCAACAGTGGGTTTCCACCTGCAGAACTGCCACTTTATCATTCTGTGGAATAGACTGTTGTGTGTTTGAAATCCCCAGGAGATCACCAGTCTCTGAAATACTCAAACCTGCCTAACTGGCACCAACAACCATGCTCCTTAACCATGGTCAAAGTCACTGCGACGACATTTTCCCTCATTCTGATGTTTACCCTGAGCATTCGCTAAACCTCCTGACTTGTATCCGGATGATACTCTATAAGTATCGCACTGTTCCCCCATGATGGGCTGATTATATTCAGAGTCCTCTACATTCTTTCCAGGTGTCTCCAAATACCAGATTGTCATTATTAAAGCAACCGTGAACAGGGAACAGTGTTTAGGAGACTGTCCTTATTTTATATAGCTCGCATGATATATGTTTGGATTTTCAGCAAGGTCACTGGATTTCTCAAGCAATTATATTTGACATTTAAAACGTCACGGGACATTTTACAGAACTTCACACTTATAATGTGCCCATAATGCTTGACTAACCATCATCACAAGATTGGACTATAATTTAAATGAAACTTTTAAAACTTTACACCGATCCATCAAAATCCTAATAGCAGTGCGGACAGGCCTTTTGTCTCTTGACCTTGTCCAGTTTGGGCTGAATCCATCTATTAAAGCAATAAATGCAGGCTCCAGGGATGGGCGCCAAAGCTTGATATCATATCGCCTATTTCTGAGCTGGTTCTAATGGTACGAAAGGAATATCTGGTAGGAAATAAAATGGTCAAGACGAGAGAGGTTAATGGCAGCATTTAAATTGTCACACGAGCACATCAAGACAAAGGAGACTTAAACAACGCCAATAATAACAGTTCATGGTGGGGTATAAAGCTTGGACTTAATGTACACCGTGGACTATGAGTCTTCAGCCTTGAATGTTTTGATCCTACCGTACAGCGGACCCTCGGCTCACGAACTTAATTCGTTCTGAGACCCGAATCAATTTTTTTCCATTGAAATGAATGTGTTTCAGCCTCAAACCATGTTTTTAAAGTGCAATAAAACGTAGAATCAAATTAAAATAACTTTAATTATAGAAAAATAAACCTAAATGAAATAAACAGATGATTTTAATGTATGTTCCCTTTGCGGTGGAGATGTAGTCGCTGGCGTAGGTGGAGGGTGGCGGAGGGATATGGTGGCGCTTCTCGTGTTTTGTCATTATTTCTTTTTTTATTTCAACTGTTATACATTTAGGCTTCTTACTCTCACTACCATTTCCACTTCCTTGGGATTCATAATGAAGCTTATAGAGCAAAAATGCAGAGAAACCCAACGGAAAATGTGTTGAACACGTCCACACCACTAGTGCTCGACCGGAACTGAATGTTTGTGGCGTCCTGTACTTCAGTCGAGGATTTGTTCATCGGCCGGTACAAAATCTGTTCAGGAATTTAGCTCGTACTTCGATTTGTTCGCCCAGCAGATGCGTTCGGGATCCGAGTGTTCACTGTATATACATTTAAGCAATGACCAGACCTGGAAGCTTTATGGTTAAGTTTCAAGGAGAACTAGACTGCATTTCTGCAGAGAAAATACAAAATTAAAGAACTCCTCAAGGTCCTAGAGAGTGGTGGATTTGACACAAAGTTGGGCAGAAAAGCACACAAATGGCTCCTCAGGGTCCTAGAGGCGGCCATATTTTCATGGAATTTCATGGAAAAACAGGAATACCAAACAAACGGAAAGGGCCAACGAAACCATTTGAACAAGCCATCATGCCCAGATCGGCACGGATGTCTCAGAGTTGGAACGGTGTCTCTAGCTCGAAAGCCCAAGGAGGAGTAGGGGGCCGGAAAAACGGGTGAAAAATAAGACTGAGGAAGAACAATAGTGTGCCTGCACAGCAAGCACACTAACTAGTAAAGTATAACTTTCAACCAAATAATCCTCAAAAATCTGCTTTGCTTAAAGGTATGCTTGGAAACTAGGATAAACAAGGGTTTCTGATTGGTCAATAGACTTTGATACATTTTTTATTACAGTAGCTTTGACCTGGAGTTCAGGCTAAAAGGCCAGTACAGTTTTATATTAACATACTGACTGGAATAGTTTGGAAGAAGTTTCTATAGAAACACCTTCACTATATTTGAAGTCCATGCTAATGACAGCTTCCATCAAATCTAATGGACACCCGTCTAGAAGTTTGATCAACGTTTCTTCTTTCCATTTATTCCTCGCCACATCTCCTCTCCTAACTGCCTATACAAGCTGCTGAAATCTTACAAAGCTCATATACAGCCACTGGTAAGAGCTTCTCTGAGAGTCCAAATGCCATAAAAACTGATTTCATTTGCGATTCCATTTCCTTCTGTATGGTAAACAGGAACACAGACATGAGGCATTTGTTTCTTTGTGTAAAACTGGGCATCAAGGAACTCTGGGTAATGATGCAATCTGATGACACGCACCGTCAGGATGGAAGAAGGAAAACAGAGGAAGGAATTTTTTTTACATAAGCACTAAGCACTGGAAAATGTTACATTAAATTGTGACAGTCGCAGATTTATTGAAACCACCTGATATTCATGGAAGAGCTGCTGAATGAACAATGTAATAAATTTATAAAATAATAATCGCACAATCCAGTATATCGACCACAATCCTCTCACTCACTCATCTTCTACCATTTAATCCTGTTTTGGGGGGGGTGGAGCTAATTCCTGCTGACTTTGAGCGAAAGGCGGGGTACACCCTGGGCATATCGCTAATCCACCGCAGGGCGACACAGAGACATGCTCACACCTACGACCAATTTAGAGTACCTAATTAGCCTAATCTCCTCTGTTCATGTCTTTGGACTGTGGAGGAAACCAGAGTACCCGGAGGAAACCCACACGGACACGGGGAGAACATGCAAACTCCACACAGAAAGGCACCCAGGTCGACCCAGGGGATCGAACCCAGGACCTTCTTGCTGTATGGCAACAATGCTAACCCCCAACACCACCGTGCCGCCCTTTGTCATGTACTATCATATTGAATATATTAATTTTGTCAAGTTTTCCATTCTGGTATTTTTTTAAATCATACATACCGTAAGTGGAAAACAGTTGTTTTGCTCTTCTTTATGTGACAGCATTAACTATAGTCATCACACCAGGCCGTCCTCCATTATTTTCGCACTAGCAAAGCCCACACTTTCATGTTTTATTCGTTACTTAACCTAGTCTATTTCTGAGCATTTTTGACTTCCTTTGTTACTAACATTGCAATCAGTGCAGGAATTCATGCATACCAACCCCCCCCCCCCCAACACCAAGGACATCAGTAAAAATGTAATTTGTGTGCATTGTGTATTATCTTATTATAACAACATGAAAATTCATTCCATTTATCAGCGCTAAGAATGACAGAGCACGAGTAAAGATTACAGTCGATTCCTTGGGTCTAATGTCAATGTAAACGTATGAATAATCAGTCCAGTTGCTTTGCCTTTTCCGGGTTTTATACCATCACTGGGGCCTGTGTACCTTCTACCACATTGTTTATATATATATATATATATACATATATATATATATATATATACAGTCGTCCCTCACCATATCCCAGTTCACCTATTGCGGCTTCACTGTATAGTAGGTTTAAAAAAAAAAAAAAAGAAAGAAATATATAAATATATATATAATTTTGCATTGTAGATTTTTCTCTATATCGCGGGATTGTGCAATATTAAAATAAATATAAAAAATGTTCATTCAAACATATTAAAAGATTATTAAATCGAAATAAAATACAGTACCCCACTATGTATTTCATCAGCGGATGACTACACAATGAAAACGCAGTGTACGCCGCTACCGCTTGAGCTAGTTCACCCACGTGAGCTTGTACACGGCACACCATTGGCTGATGGATGGGAGGCGACCAACCAGAGCGCTGTGTTCTGTATCTTGGGCGCTGATTGGCTCAGTAACCGTTCATCTCTTCGTCATTACCTTCATCATCATCAGTACTGCACAGCTAATTCAGCATCTTGATCATTCAAGTTGTAGAATACTTCACTGGCGAGACCCATGTAGAAATTTATATATTGTTAAAATTACATAGGAAGGGTTTATAAAGCCTTAAAATATATATAAATAATAAATGGAACGTAACCCCCGCGATAGGTGAGGGATGACTGTATAGTCAGAAATATTAGATAACAAAAAGGCCACAAAATGTTTGTTTTTGAGCACAGTAAATTCGGTTCTCTTGTGTAATCTTGAAGTATTAAAATCTCCCAATCATCGTCTGTTGGTCCGTATCACTGATCATTTCTTTCAGATAAGGTGATACTCTGGCAAGCCAAAAAGATCTCTGGGAACATTCTTTCTGGCTGTGGAAAGTTGAGCTCAGAACGCACCTTTTGTATCTCTTGTGTGGCTTTAAATCCACAGATAAATGGAATTTTTTTTTTTTTTTCGATATTTAACAAAATTTGGTTAGTTTTTATTGGTTATGTTGCCCAATACTAGCCACAGATTTCCTAAATCAGCCACATATAGACAATATACTCCGAATCTTCTACATCAGGACAGCTGTGGGACTCAATCCTCCAGGCACTCAAGCTATCATTCTTCAGTGACAGAGCAATTTGTTAACTGTGTCCCTTCAGTCTTTAGAAAGCAAAGTGTCAGTGCTTTCCAGACCAAGTTGGTTAACAAGTCCTTGTCTCGACCGCAAACATTTAGGAGGTGAAGATTTTTAAAGGTCCACTACGTAGGATTTCGATGACTCTATTAGCAGGAATGGTATATAGTGTTCAAAAAATTCAAAAATAGGGAAAGCTGGTGTCAGAGTTCTATGTTCTATGTCTATGTTCACAGCAAAATGCTCATTGCAGATGACATTAGTCATTAGTGTATGATTACCTCTACCTAACCTGTATCATGTTTGCGTAAGCTTGGAATAAGCCCTACGTGATCTGCATATGGCACAGGTCGTCCACAGGGCGTATTTTGAATTTTTTTACAAGTTGCAGTGTGAATCTGGAAAAAAAAAAAAGCTCCTGAAAGCAATCAAAGAAAAAGAAAGAAAGACAAAAAGAAGAATTGTTTGCTGGTGCTGGCTAACAAGTCTGAGAACCCAACTTTTGAGAAATGGAGGATCGGACTTCTTATCAAACCAAACCAGCACGTGTGGCACCAAAAACCGTGACACAGTCAGAGTCACCGAGATTGAATTTCCCCCATTTTGATGTTTAATGGGAACATTTGCTAAAGCTCCTGACTTGTATCTGCATGATATACGCATCGCACAATTGTCACATGATTATGATAGAAAAAAAGCAAAGAAGCATGAACGTAAGTACTTAGAAGTACACTATGGGCACCTGATGCTTGGAAAGGGAGCGGTAGGAGAAGGGCCTTCAGCTGGTTTCACTCAATTAAATCCTACAGAGTGGACCTATAAGCGTCCTGTCAAGGTCGCCATGGTGTTCTGGACTCAAGTCCAGGTGATATGCTTCATAAGGAGTGAACCAAAGCACAAGTTTACCTTACTACACATGAAGGCAGAGCTCGTTACCTTGTTTGGTAACGTCCCAGTGGGCGTGTTGGTTTGACATCTGACACTCAATAATCTGAAAAAGCTTTGATTTGTCAATTTGTCATTTGTCACATGACTGCTTTCAAGCCTCTACCTGCATTTCAAACTGATCAGTCCCAGTTCTGAAATCCTCAAACTCCTGATGAAGAGTAGATCAAAGCTGTCTGCCAGTGGGTTGTCTCAAGAGCTGTCCAGTCCAACCGTCATGGTCTTGTGCCGAGCAAGTGTGTCCAGCCTGAGTGGACCTTAGAGTGGACAGCTGAGCTCTGCTCAAGCCTTAATTGTGGCCCCAGAGGCCCCAGAAGCCATCCTAAAACCCAGCAGCTTCACTAACTCTTAATACGTCCTATGGTTCTCAAATTTAAACAACGACCTATTGGCTCTCTCAATCGATAATTTTGATTAGCCAGTTGACCTAATTTGCATATATTTGGACTGTTGAAGGAAACTGGAGTACCCGGAAGAAACCCACACAGGCTCAAAGAGGACGTGTAAATGAAGGCCCCAGTTCCAGCCCCCAGTCCATTATGACGTCCAAACCAAGAATCGTCTCGCTATGAGACGACAGTGCTAACCATTGCACCACTGTGTCACCCCTTCAACTGAAGTCATTAATCAAAGATTTTATTAAAAGCTGCCTTGAAGCCACTGGTGCAAGTCTACAATGCAAGGGATTCAGCCTGTTCTCTAGCGAGAACGATGTTCTTCTAACGGACCATAGTTTGCAAATTGGTTCTGGTAACTTGGCACGCCTTTCAACGAAATCCCCCATCATTCAATAGATTAAGGCGTTTGTAAGCTAATACTTAAAGCCATTACGCAGAAATGTTCAACATTTCCTTAACAAGTGGCCTATTAATAGCAGAGATTCTGCAGAAGCAAAATATAATGACATGTTTTGAACCAGCATCAGAATACCAGTCTGATATATTTTTTTTTTCACATGGCAGTTCAGCTCCTGCCTGTCTTTAATATTTCAAGTGTTGCCCTGGAGTGCTTATGCATTGTGCAGTTTGTGATATTAAAACGGGTGAAACTGACAACTGTTCTGCTAAGTGGAATTTAATAGCTTACAAGATGTTTCAAATTTATAGGCTGTAGAAGCAATAAGCTCTAATGTTGGACGCGGTACTAAGCTAGGAAGATAGCTCTGATGGAATGTTCCACCATGGAGTAGCTTGTGAAATATAGTACTTACTGTAATGTCGGACAAACCCATATACCTATGGAGGCGGCACGGGGGTGTGGTGGTGAGCCCTCTCGCCTCACAGCATAAAGGTCCTGGGTTTGATCCCTGGGATCAACCTGGGCGCCTTTCAGTGTGGAGTTTGCATGTTCTCCCCGTGTTCGTGCGGGTTTCCTCTGGGTTCTCCGGTTTCCTCCCACAGTCCAAAGACATGCCCAGAGGGGATTAGGCTAATTGGCGACTCTAAATTACCCGTAGGTGTGAACGTGAGTCTGTCTCTGTGTGTCGCCCTGCGGTGGATCGGCGACCTGCCCAGGGTGTAACCCCGCCCCTCGCCCAAAGTCAGCTGGGATTGGCTCCAGCTTCCCCCCGCGACCCCTGAACAGGATTAAGCGGCAGACGACGAGTGAGTGAGTATACCTATGGAAATTTTGCCTGCCTGACAGAGTTCAGACTCATGTTATGCCTTTGTCAATGGTGGTTTATTCTCTGCAAAAGAATGTTTACCTGAACGCAGGCAGAGTTTGACAGATAACTTATCTGATTATAAAATACAGTAAAGAAAGGAAAACTGAGGAACTCCTGACAAAAATGCTTTGGAAGACACCTCTGGCTGATCTATCCTGGAAGTCAAAACCCTAAATCTTTCTTCTATCAAGGCATCTGGATCCTTGAACCTTTCTTCTATCAATAGCATCAGCTGTCACCCGAATGAGGATGAGTCTGGTTCCTCTCGAGGTTTCTTCCTCTTGTCCTCTGAGGGAGTTTTTCCTTGTCACCGTCGCCGTAGGCTTGCTCATCGGGGATAGGCATACAACTACTGTATACATTTCTATATATTTAAAGATATGCACTTATGGATATGTTTATGATTAATTAGCCTTTAATTGGACATTATGTATTGTAAAGCTGCTTTGCGACAATGTTCTGTTGATAAAAGCGCTATACAAATAAAATTGAATTGAACTGAATTGAATCGAATGTGTTCTTCATTTCCTGCTCCTATTTTCCTCTAACACTTTCACCTTTGAGAACACTTGATAATCGTTCGCACAACCGCAGCTGGGTTTAGATTTGTATCATTGTACTTCAAGCTCAAGAGGTAAATTGCTTCGTTTGATTAGAAATAGCTGTTTTCCCTAATCTCGTCAATGCGCCAATTCTGAGCTTGTCTCGAAAAGGGACAAGCGATTTTCTCCACACGTGCTGACTACGATGTCGTTTTACTCTCCTTACGGAGAAATTGATTACATTTAATCCACGCTTGATTAAAATATAAACGAACGCACTGATTAAAACCCAGGGCTTGAAAACTAAGAGTGTTCCAGGACGAGGAAAAAAACCCTCAGAAATCACACTGTGATTGGATTAGGATTAATTCGGTCGTACGTGATCATCTACTCACATCAGGACAGTGAGGACATCCCAAAAGTCCAATATTAAGCCATGGAAGCCATTTAGTCCATAGAGCACTTACGTTCCCAAAATAAGTCCACAGTGGGTCACTTTTACAGCTGAGTGTCACGATTACTGTACGGGTTATTGCTGAATTCAAACTTTTCGTGAGTTTTAGGGCAATATCATACATGGACATGAATACAACACAGTTAATTAACATTTTATATTGTCAATTTAAAGTCAATACATTTGTTTTTCACATTGAGGACATGGAATGACACAACATTTTAATTGAAGATCTCACTTATCTCATGGGTGAAATGCATTGTGAAGAAAATTATATGAACAAAACTTACTTCAACTGAGCTGGAAGCACAGCCGATGACTGTTCAGTCAGCTTATCTTCCAAACGGTGTGTTAAATACTGGACATCCTGTGAACACATCATGCTTTCATGACAGGGATTTAGTGGTTATATTATACCGTGTGCACAATATAAAAATAAATACCTTAGACTCATTGAATACTATCTGATGTTTATTTAAATGTTTAACATCTTGGTCATGTCTCATTGTGTATATACAGTGTATATATACATATATATATATATATAATTTTTCATTTCTAAATGTGCTGTTATTATGTTACCTAGTATTACATTTGACATTAAGGAATGTCTTTTTTTCTATTATACTTTTCTAACCTTGACTTTTCCAGGCAATTGTTTGTGTTTAATAATGCCAGACAATATTAAAAACTCAGACACACATATTAATCTCAGAGACACACTACGTTAACACAAATCGGGTATCCTTGAACGGTGTGAACGACACACAGATGATGGCATCGCCTGAACAGGGAAGCCAATAAAAAGTTCCACAGCTGCATAAATCAGCTTGAAATATTCTGTACATAACTTTCTCTGGCTAAGCACATAAATGACTTTGGGATGCAAGTCTCCTACTCTGAATACACTCCCTTCTACCCCATCACAGGTAAATTAACCCATCCGTCATTAAATCAGGTCAGAGGTGTCTTTTCTCTCTTTTCTCACCAACCAAGAAGGAAACCTCTGTTTCTTTAATGCACACCTCATTTACCATAGCAGTATGATTCCTGAGTTGGCGAGAGCAGTAAAAAAAACAAAAAAACAAGTAAATACAAAAAGGAGAAATGGTGTTGTATGATTATGGGGCATAGTAAGAATGGGATTTCTTTTGTGAAGGCTCTATTGTGTAATATGTCAGAAGGCGGGAGGCATTTTTTTTTATTTTTTTTTTTTTTATCAGTGTCAGCGGCCATTTGCTGAGGTGACGGAGGAGTACCGAAGCATTCAGCACTACTGACAGCCTGGGGAGTGACATCAGAGGATATGAAGAGCAATGTGATGGATGGTGCGTATCTCCCATCAGGCTGATTATTTACAACATTCTTATAGCGTCAAGGAGCAAAACTAGCGCGGATCAGATGAGGATCCACAAAATGTTCATCACGACATGAATAGGCGGAACCCGTGGACGTGCGCTGCACACATTTGCAAGCTGTGCACCAGAAAAACATATAATTACATTCCCCTGATTGGTAAATTGTCCATGGAGAAGCTAAGACTAATTGACATGCACGTTAATTGAAATTTGTTAGCGTCCTGTTTGCGCGAGCAGTGTGTCCCGACGTCATACGTGCAAATTTCTTTTTTGCGTGTTTCGTGGATTTTTACAGAATCCACTTTTTAAATGTACCAAAATTTAGATTTTGTTATGTTTAAAATGAATCAGAACTCAAATAGTCAGCCTCACTGACTTGGAGATTTAATTTATAAGAAGCCACAGGCATCCCTTACAACCTTAGAGAACGAGGGAGAATCAAAAAGTAAAGGCGATTTTAAAATTACACGGTGATAACCCGGAGAGCAAAAGACAAAGCGTGGAGTGGAGACATCCGTCTTCCCGAGCAAAGAACAAATTCAACAGTCAGTCCTCCCTCAAGCAAATCACGTTAACGCACTTTTGGAACATGAAGGTCCCTATTGGTGGATTTCCAAGCGCATGGGCCAAGAGTGAACAGCGCAAATTCCTGTGCATTGCTGGGAAATGAACTTAAACCTGCAATTCGCAGCAAAAGAAGAGGAACGCTGTCCATGACAATGCACGTCCTCATACATCAGCAGGGACAGTAGAGACAGCGCGACGGCTCGGGTTCCGACGTCTCCCACGTCCTCCTTACAGCCTGGATCTGGTGCTGAACCATTATCACATCTTCGGTCCACCGAAGGAGGCGCTGAATGGTCGGAGATTCACCTCTGATGATGAAGTACAGGAAGCGGGGCTCGCCTGGCTTCGGGAGCAGGCGAAAAACTCCTTCTCTGCGGGAATCAAGAAGACTTTAGACTTAGACTGCGTTAACGTCCATCAAACTTGACATAAAACGGAAATATGTCTTTGACAGTGGTATGAATTCACACACAATATAGACAACACTATACACAATAAATACATATCAATCAATAGAAATAGCTATAAATGAAATAGACTGTAAAATCAGTCCAGTTTACTCCAAGAGGGAATTAACAGATGGAAAGAAAGAGAGATACATAAAATACCTATATAAAAGTAGCTGCTAATTAAAATGACCTGAACAGGATGGGTTAAGGATGGTCACAGCTGATGAACGATACGGCAAATGCGTCGTCTTGCATGGGGACTATGTGGAAAAGCGACGTGTTCAATTTCTCACAGTTACTTCCGTTAAAGCTATTACGTATTTTGCCTTCATGTTTTGATTCTCCCTCATATTTAAAACGAACCAGATTTTTTTATGTTTAGGCAAAACGCTGGGTGTTTATGTTGTCCAAAATATGTATGTACAAATGATGCAAATGTTTTTAATCTTGTTCATGAAGAAGAGATGCTTTATTATTTAATGATGCGAGCCACATTGGAAAATATGCCTGTGTCAACGTCCTGAAACCGTACCTATTTCTAAATTTCTAAAAATCTATTATGGACCCCCCCCCACACACACACACGCACACACACACACAATTATGGAATTATGCAAATTCAGGCCGAATACTCATGCAATGATGAATAATGCACATTGTTAAAACATAAGCTGTTTCCATTCACTCGATGCCACAGTGGACATCTTTGGCTCTGGGTCTGACAGCTGATGTTTGAATAAGGCCGAATAATGAGTGCAAAGGCAGTGAGAGCGTCTTGAGAGAACCCGCAGCCTATCCGACTCTCTCCGCTCCAATCCAGAAGGAAGAAGGGGGAAAAATCGGACCAGGGACACACCTGGGGTTTCCTGTAAATGTCTGCAAATAAAGACCCAAAGACGTATTATACTTCTTTACATGTAAATCCCTGGAAATGTTCATTTCCAGGAGGCAAACCCAGAGTAACTTGAATCTTTCTTTTTATCCTTAATTAAAAAACAATCATCATAAACAATCCTGAGTGTTTTCCCTTCCTCCGACAGCCTCCAGTCAACAACTTTTCCCCCAAAAGTGCAGGATGAATTCATTTGGATGCGGTGAAATCCAGCTCAAGCCCTAGACCTGAAGCAATCAGTGTGGGCCAAATTCGAAGCCACTCCGAGACTCTGCTAACCAGCATGTGGTTTAATCAAGTACCATCTTAATTTAAAGTGCATGAAGAGAGATCGAGGCTCCTTCATTAAAAAAGAAATGAAGGATTAGGCAGCAAACCAGCTGTAACTGTCACAAACTGCACATTTATTCATTGCCTTATTTATAATGAAAGCTAACTGTGGCTTACGTCTTTAATGATGACCAAGAAAGTAGCAAGAAAAAGGACAAAAGATTGATCCGAAGGTGACGGTAGTGCTGGGGATAAATCATATGAGATATTAATATTTACGTATCTCAATAGGAATGACACTTACACTTTCACGGGAATCTGTAAGGCAGATTTTCAAAATTAATGTCTTTTTTAAATGAAGGTGTTTTGTAAGGTAAATGGAATGATCAAATACAGCAGACCCGCGGCTCGCGAACGCATCGGATGGGGAACAAATCGTCGTACGGACTAAATTCTTGAACAGATTTTGTACCGACCGGCGAAAAAAACCTCGACTGACGTATAGACAGCAAATGCACGCTTCACGGCACAAACCTTAAATTCCGGTCAAGCGCTCGTGGTGTGAACGTGTTCGATGCATTTTTCGTTGTGTTTCTCTGCATTTTTGCTCTATAAGCTTCATTACGGGTCCCAAGAAAGTGGAAATGGTAGTG
>JAQLOM010037308.1:0-17810 GCA_030068315.1 Chrysichthys thysi
GTGCATACTGCGTAATTTCGATTTAAATGTTCTGTTAATATTTGAATGAACATTTTTTTTAATGAAAATTTTTATTCCAGAGTCCCGCGAAAGCAAAAAAAATGTGCGAGTCAAATTTTTAAAATCCGCGATATTGTGAAGCCAAGACAGGCGAACCGCGATGTTGCGGGGGACGACTGTATATCTACGAGGGTCCTCTCTCTGATAGCACCTGTGTGTGTGGGGGGGGGGCCCAGAGACACTGACAGGTGCATCCAATTAAGGTTGGCTCCAAATGCAAGTGACAGTTAGAAACACAGACAAAGAACCCTGCAACCACTGTCCAAACAACTCACTGTAAAATAAAAACCATAGGTCCTATTGAAAAGCCGAACACATCGTGAGTGTCCTGAGACCCAGCTGAACAAGATGGTGTACAAATTCTGCAGATATCTTTAAAAATGTGGCCACAGGAGTGAGATCAAAAACTTCTTGATTTTGACAATTTTAGAGCACAAGACAAAATTTATAATGACGGTGTATGGGAGCAGAAGCTGATTTGCTTCGGCTCCCATGCTCGTTGTATGCAAAGTATAAGTGTGACAGCTTCCAAATTTACAACACCAGAAGCCCAACTAATTTTCCTACGTTTTGATGTACTTTTTATCTCTGTGGGACCAAAGGCTTGGGATTTACAGCGAGTTGTTCGTGATAGTCCTGAACCTCTTCTTCACTCTAAATTTTTTTCAGTCCACTCTAGGCTCCCAATACACACCAATGTTAAAGTCTGAATTTCCCCTGAGTTCCTCGTGGTCATTAAGGGCTGATTGATTAAAAAGTATTCAACCGATCAAAAAGTTGAAGACAACCTGAATAGAGGAGACCTGTGTCTACATTTTGAAGTTCGAATGGCGTCTCTAGCTGAAAGTATGCCAGAGCTGTTGATGTTTGAAAAGGTCGAAAAAATGTAAATGTTTTCGCCTCCTCCAATGCATTCTCTATGGGAAATTCTTCGCATACTTTCACGAATAACTTTGCGAAAAAGCGGAAGATGGAAGGAATAAATAATAGCACACCGAGTCCGATCGAGCCGCACGTTTTGATATATTATATGTTAGTGTGCGAGAAAGTGTGATTGAGTTATTAGCGACCGAAAATCGTACGGAAGAAAAATAAGTTGAAGTTTAAGAAGAAGAAACGTGGTGAATAACAATAGTGTGCAGTGCTTCGCACAGCACACCATTGAGCCCTATGGTCAATGGTGTGCTGTGCTTGCACTGCATCACTAATAACCAACCAATGGAATGGATCCGTCAAAAGAATTAAAAATATAGATGCTTTAACAAAATCACTTCAATTTCATGTTACAATTGTGTAACAATCCACGGCCTAGCAAGTCATCGAATGTTATGGATTCTTTTAGAATCGATGGCATCGAAAAATGGTGACGCGCTACTTGGCACAGAGGATTCTGGGAGTGCTTTGAATGTTTGAGAGCTGTTGCCACAGATTTACTGTATCCCCAATAACCTTTTCATGTGCTTGTATGAACCTGCCATCATTTGTTCTACATGAATGAACAGAACAAAATTGTAGTCCTAATTGTGTAAAAATACATTTGACCTAATTGTGGCTTATGTGGGGATTAATTCTGACCTTTCTGTGTTCCAGCAACAAAGTGTTGAGCTGATTCCCATCGCTAAGGTGACATACCGGTGGCAAGAAAAAGACTACATTTACTTTGTTTATGGGAATGAGTTAAAGGTCAAAGCAATTGACTATCCAGCTACCTGTTGCTGCACTATAATTTAAAAACCTGGAAGAAGCATGAACTCCCATTCTCTGTTATAATTTTACCGGTAATAATAATAATAATAATAATAATAATAATAATAACAACAACAACAACAACAACAATAATAATAATAATTATAACAATAATAATAATTAGTAGTAGTAGTAGTAGTTAGTAGTAGTGGTAGTAGTAGTATCATTTAAAGGAATTTTTGGGTAAAAATTAACTTTAAACATTTATAGCAAATATAGATGTTGTGACATATTTTGTATCAGAGGATTTGCCATTGACCTATGTCTACCTACCTATGTCTGCTTGGGTTTCCTCTGGGTTCTCCCATATTGTTCTACCTTCCAAAAACTTTTCCTTGGCTAGTCTAAATTGGATTAGCATATCATTTAGTTTGTATTCCTGCTTAACATGTTGTTCCTGGGATGAGCTTTGGCTCTATTATAACCCCTGACCAGGCTAAAGTGGTTCCTGAAAAGAAATTAATGGACAAATGTATGCTATTGAAACAATTTTTCCAGTAATCATTTATCTATGGCTCTTATCTTTCAGCGTAATGGGGAAGCTGGAGCTGACTTTGGGCGAGAGGGCAGGATACATTCAATTGAATTCAATTTTATTTATATAGCGCATTTAACAACAGACATTGTCACAAAGAAGCTTCACAGTATATAATGGCCAATTAAAAGCTTATTAATCTATAAGCATATCTAGCAGTGTATATACACACACATATATAATATTAAATATAAGGCATGAAATATAGAAAAGTGATGGGACATTGTGATTCAGTGGTTAGGATTAAATGTCCTGTCCTGTGAGTTCCAATTTTGCTATAGAGTTATTGTTTGGCCCTCAAGAAAAGTTATTAATTCTCAGCTGCCCAATTGCAGGTTTGCACTGGGTTCTGCTTAATTTTTAAGTTGCTTTTGATAAATCCAGACAAATTTAAAATGACTGTTGCAGTGCAAACTTCCATTGAGTAGCTTTTGCTTTTCTAATGAATGTTTCATCCTCCATTCACGGGGCTTGTATGCAATAACCTTAACTGTATAGTTTTCCTAACAGTAATCTATATAGAGACCAAATACACATCTATATTAATATGTGATTCCGCATAATTAGTGTATCTCTTACACATAATGTAACTCGGTGTATTCTATTGCTTAATCATTATTTTCAGAAAAAACCTTCTATCAATTCATGGCTTACACTGTGGTTGGTTTTTCTCTTTAGACAAAAGACAGTATTGGATATTAAAAGAAGTAAGATGATTGTTATGTCAGTGAAAATTTTCCAGCAGAAATTGGCTACAGGTTTCCCCAAACTGTAAATATGTAACAGTTGTTGCACCACATCAATGTTATCTGGTTGCACATCTGGTAGCCATTTTATTTTTTTTATTATAAACCATCTGTCTGAGAATGAGATTTTATAGTAATGCAAGTTCCTGGTTTGAGATTGTTTGTTTGATTCTGTTTTACCTGTTTTTAGTATTAGCATGAATCTAAACGTACATGTCTGTGGTGCATGCGTCCTATGTTTACTACATGGCAGACGTTTGGGCCCACCCCCGGGTTCATAATAAATAAATAAATGCTATAATGCTTTGTCAAACTTTTATTCCAAAAAAATATTAGAAATGTTTAAAACAAATGCAACTGACTGGTTTTCAATGTTTTATAGCTTGTAGTAACACATTATTTCCCCACAAAGGCTAAAGCTATTGGTTCTGAAGAAAACATATCATACCTAGGTCTGTCTTTAGTGCATTGACATTCACTTTGTGTTGAAATTCTATTCACTTATGTCAGAACTCAATTTGCTCTTGGTCTTCCTTGATTGTGTGTTACTTAACCAAATGATTACCATCTATCTGCCTTGTCCCAGTTTGTGAGAGGTTTAATGCACTGTCAGGTCCAACTTTCAGTCTTCTGTTGTATTGTATCACAACTGATAACTCAGAATTTTTGGAAATGTTAGGTGGCAGATGGGGGATAAGGGCAAGCACAGAATGTGTTGTTCCTACAGTGAAACATGGAGGTGGATTGGTGATAGTATGTGGGTCTTTTAGGGAAGAAGATCAGAAGATGTATTCCAAATTAAAGGGATCATGAAAAAAGAAGAGTATCACTCAATTCAACATCATACAATTTCTTCTGTTTTACGTTTCACTGGACAAAATTGAATTCTTCAACAGGATAATGATCCCATGCATTCTTCAAAATTGTGCCAGAATGATAGTATTTCAAAAATATTCCTGTAATAAACACTTGACAAAGAAGTGCATTGCTTTTTTTGTTTTTATCTCAGGGTGGACTCAAATGTCTGGCCTGTATGGCCTCTAACCACTGTCTCTCTATACTTGATTTATATATAAACTTATGCCAACATCATCAAGTGAGTGCGTATCACACATGAATACTGCCAAAAAAAATGACCTGCCAAGGACAGAACATTGTGTCAAACTCTCAAAAATAAATATATGTGCAAAATGCTCTAAATGCTATATGCTAATTCTACTGAATATTTCTCACAGATGACAGCAAGGGAAATCTACTACTAGGAATTGCATGCATAATTAAAACTTTACTCTCATTTATTTCTTAAGTTTGGAGTCTATTGTTGAACGTTGACACTAGATAATTATTAGAAAACTGATCTGTGCTATAACAGTTGCAATTTTCAAATGTGACATATTTATAATGAATTTTTCAAGATGAAATGTAATATGGATTATATCGATCTGATCTAGACAGTCTTTATGTTACCAGCAACAATTCTTAGAAGATACAAATTTACAGTATCAAGTGGAGATTATACTTAGCCAGAAATTGGGTTTGGGATATGCAACTCTTTAAGGAATCTATGTGAGGCCATCCACAGATACAGAAGTGGCTTTGAATCAAAAATGCAAGCAGAAATACAGCATCAGAAAAAATCCAGCAGGAAGAAGTGAGTCATGATCAGGTATTACATCAAGCATTAGGAGTACATGTACAACAAAATAAAAATTGTGGGTATACTCTTATCATACAGTGTTTGTACATTATGTTTGGAGTATATGAATTTTACCAAGGTGAATTCATAATGAAATCATGCTTAAATAATTTTTTAGCGTTAAACTACTGTTTGTATTTGTTCTCATTTGCGTTTTCAACAAACAAAAGATTCCTGCAGGAATACTGTCCTGCGTCTTTAAAGGCAGCCCCGCACTCTGGATTTCATCAAGTTAGGCAGCTATCTTTCTAATACTCTTGATGCTGGGTGTGTGTGTGTGTGTGTGTGTGTGTGTGTGTGTGTGTGTGTGTGTGTGTGTGTGTGTTGGAAGGAAGGCTTTGTTTTTCCAGTTCCCTTACCAGACCACTCTCCTGGCCTCAATCTAACTGCAGTGTGTAGATGTCTCACGTTCCCTTCTGGAACAGATATGAACCCAGATATTGTTAAATGTGGCAGCTTCCCCAAGCTTGTTTTAAAGATAACATTTTCCTAGATTGAATAATACAATATTTCTGCAATTTCCTAGGCATAGGCCACTGAGAAGAATGCCTGGATTTTTTTTTTACCCCACTGTTTTACAGTTGATTCAGTGCCATTTCTCCACCCACCTTTCTCCCTCTCGCAGGCCAGCTTCCTGGAAGAGCAGAGGTGAGTACTTCATTTTTTCTTATAAGACATATGACACCACCACAGCTTCTGTTTGTGCAATATCATAGAGCACCTGCATGCAGCTGGATGTACTCAAACAGGCAGGGAAGAAGAAGGAATGGCAAATAAAAGAATGAAAAACACGTACTGTAAATTACATACAGGGCTTTAAAAATCAGTCGACCCATATAGTTCCACTGCAATCATTCATGTACTTTACATTTATGTTGACATAAATAGTTTGGTCCCATATCTGCCCAAACATTTAAAGGTACACACAAAAGATTCAAAAAGTAAAATAAAATTGCATAAACTAAACTAAACTAAAAAGTCACCATCACTACAAATTAAGATCCACTTTGTTACTGCTTCCCCATCTTTCTTCTAGAAACATTGTTTTTATTGGGGTTTTTTTTGTTTGTTTATTATAAAATGGACATGTTTAAAGTTTCAAAACTCATTTTTAGTCAAGCTCAAACATACAAACTGTACATAATATAATACATCCATTTAATATAATAGCATTTCTTAAAACATTCTAATGAAGTTTATGACCCAGAATATCTACCCTCTTAGGGACGTACAGTTTGCATGAGAGTTATGATGTAAAATTATGTGCAATGCAGCCATTGTCTAAGTGTTATTATCGTTTTTCAACATGCTTGGGGGAAGTGGGTGGGGGTTAGGTGGGGGTTGGGTGGGGTGGGTGGTACATGCTTGAGCCTCATGTGGAGTTTGCTTTCTGTCTTATGAACCCTTCTCATTATTACTTCTCATTTTTTTGGTTCTCATTTTCAAGTTGCACTTTTACTGATATAAGTCTCAGTTTGAGGTCTTTTCTGCGTGTTCCATGATTGGACTTGTCCCTGGCGCCACTGACTTTTGAATAGGCTCACTGTCTGGGCTTGCAGGAGGAGCTTTGATTCTGCTTGTTCTTCTTGATTTTCTCACCTTCTTTTCTCTTTCACTTGACTTCACCAATTGACTTCTTCTTGGCTGTGTGCCCATGTTTCCACCATTTCTTTCTTTCTTTTGTTTTGTCGGTATTGCCTTCTTAATTCTGGAATTTCCAGTAAAGCTTCTGTTCCTAAGCTGCACTTAAGGGAAACATTTTAAAGATGCACACTTAATATCATCATTCGATCACACTTAATGCCATCATCATTCATCCCAAATTGAAAAACATAGCTATATAAAACACACCTGCACTTCACAGATATACTATTTTGAATTTTGATGTATACCTGTTACGTATGCAGACATCTCAAGAGTAAATAGACACCCCTCATTATGTTGTATTGCTTGGTACTTTAAGCTTAATATATTATTCTGTTTTATTTTAAATTAAAGTACAGTATATTAATTGTTTAGAGCAACTAGCCATGCCGCGAACATCAGAAGCAAAAGAGTTGTGTGATTTTCAAATAGGGCGTATTGTGGGTCAGCCTGAGCGTGGACTTATCCAGTGTATGATTGGACAAAACCTTGCGATTCCTCTTGTGATTGTACAATTCAAAAGCAAAGGAAAGGAATCAAAAGCAAAGATTCTAAAGCGGAGCAAGATGGATTACTTATGCAATAAGCAGAAGTACCACCGTGGACGCCATTTTGATAAGCCCACCATAACATTCCATCAGCCCAACCGAAAGTCTTAAACTAAACATTAATATTGACGTTGTAAAAAAAAATGATGCAGATAAAAATGAGTACCATTTTCTCAGAACCACACTTATCTGTTTTGGAAAACAACGGCTAGCGCCACCTCTTGGAAAACATACACTAAACTGTCTAAAGTTATTCAAGCAGTCATGAGGAGGTTAATTGTTGTCAATACTATCTGAGATGATAAATCGATGTCTGAAGTCAAATGCAATCCACGATGTTAATCGATATCCGAGGCTTAAATCAAATGGGGCTAATTTTGCAGTGTAGCTGCATGTAGTTGAACTTACCTCAACTGGGCTGCAATTATTAAGAAAAAAATCAAACAATCCGCTCAAATAATCTATTGATGTCGTCTTAACACAGGATGTCATAATTTATTATAATGCAAACAAGGCTAATCCATCAAAACAAGAAACAACAAGACGATTTCAGAAAAATTCCGTAAGTTTCCCCACAGTATCCGGCCTCTGTGACGAAAGGGCAGCTTACTACAATGGGAGAGCACCTCCTACTACTTTTCCGATGTCCATGTACATGTCCACTCTATAAAGCCTTTGGTGCTTAATATTTAACAGTACGTGAACAAAAACCAGGCTAGCACAAATGAAATTAGATAAAGAATTTTATGCTTTCTAATATGATTGTTTTTTCAATTATTAAATGTTATTGCTTTTTTATTATATTTCTCCTAACAGCAGGGTGGCTATGAAATATAGACCTTAAAAAGGGGAAAGAGTAATTCACCTTCCACAGTTGGTTTCCCTCCAAAAAGTTTATGTAAGTTCCAAGAAATTATGCCTATACACAAGAAAGACTTATTTAAAGAGACAGTAGGTAGGCATAACCAGGCATAACCAGGTGGTCAGTAACATGAGGGATATGTGAAAAACCCTTATTAACACTGATGGTAAAAATCTATCGTGTGGTTTGGACTTAAGCAAAACTTTTCAACAATATTAAAAGAATGAAACTTTTTTATGATTATTCCTCATATCGCCATCAGAAAAACATAGGACATTGGAAACTTCTACTGGCTGATATAATAAAAACAGTGTAAAATGAATCAGTTATTTACTGAGAATATTTAAAAAGATAATTATTAAAGTCTAAAAGACTTTTAGAAATTATTTTTTTCAACGTTTTTCATAATAAACACCATCTCCAGTACCAGGGACACAACTGGCACAGAACTATAGAAAAGTGCCATCAGTTGTTCTGCATATCATGGTATGGATAGTATCCAGTTCTTTAGCAAATAATCTTGATAAAACAAAAATCCTTTCATTGCCTTGCTAATGAGAGCAGAAAACCATATTTATAGAATGTAGAATATTTACAAATGTAATATCCATACACTCTCTGGCCAGTTTATTACATGAGCTTTTATCAGGTAAAACTACCATCTCAATCATATTAATACAACCGAATAAATGAATATACATGCATGAACACTAAAAGGACACAAATATATAACACATTGGGCCTGGCCCACCCACCTGAGGAGAAGAGAGAGATTTTACAATATGTTATATGTCTTTTTTATTTTTTATTTGAATTTTAAAGCTAACCTGTGTACAATATAGCATAAATTGCCTGGTTTGGCAGTAAGTTGAGCAAAACCTAATGCTTATTTTGTGATATCATTGCATCCATCCATCCATTTATCTATCTATAAAAAAAAATCTTCCTGGCCCACCCTGTTACTAAGAGCTGGATCTTGCCTTGTAACACATAAGAAACAAAATGCAGACATGTCTTCTCAACACAGAGCCTAAATGAGCACTTAATTTTCACTGCCATGATTCCTGTTTGGAAGAACAGAGCTCCAAATATCCTCCTATGCTTTAAGGGTTTTCTGTCATTAATCTAGTGTCTATGCTTGAACTGACTTGAACTCTAGCTTCTTATTGAAAAAAAGTCAATGTCTTCAAAGCTTCTAGCTCTGGAATTAATGAAATTAACTCGCACTCATGATATTGATTTGGCTGGGGGGTAGAGCAGTGCAGTGCAGTGCTGGGAATGGGTGGGATTGTATAATGCAGTGCAAAAAACACACAGAATACAGATCTCTCTCTCTCTCTCTCTCTCTCTCTCTCTCTCTCTCTCTCTCTCTCTCTTATTTTTCCTGATCTAATTTTAGTTAAAGATTGGGGTTTTCTCATTTTTTTGTGTAAGATGAAGCTACTTCAAGAAAACCTGGATATTTTTCTAACCCTTTTTACTAATCTTTACAAGGTGTACCAATAATTGTGGCAGGAACACGCGCGCACGCACACACACACACACACACACACACACACACACACACACACATTTAACTTATTTTTATGTATCATATTTTAAATGAATAATTTACTCAACAGTTCACAAAAAGTAAAGTAAATAAAATAACAACACCAATAATAATAATAATAATAATAATAATAATAATAATAATAATAATGACTAACATTTTCTTTAAAAAAAAAACGTATTGCCACCTGCTGGTGAGCCTTTTACCTGTTTTTATTTTTTATTTTTCTTACATTTTACAATGTTAGTTTTTTCAATGTTGATCTCTCCAACATTTCCCCCTCCTCTCCCCTCCCCTCCCCTTGCCTTATATTTATTATGGTATTATGGTATTTCTTAACATGTTGTGACATGTTACTCTCTCTCTCTCTCTCTCTCTCGCTCTCTCTCTCTCTCGTTATTTTACCTGACCTCATTTTAATTAAAGATTTTTTCTTATTTTCTTTGTGTGAGATGAAGCTACTCCAAGAAAAAGTGGATTTTTTTCCTAACCCTTTTTTTATCTTTAAATATCTTTAATATTCAACTTATTTTTATGTACCATATTTGAAATGAATAATGTACTCAACAGTTAATTAAGTAAATAAAGTAACAACACCAATAATAATAATAATAATAATAATAATAATAATAATAATAATAATAACAACAACAAAACACTACTACTACTACTACTACTAATAATAATAATAGTAATAATAATAATAACACTTTCTTTAAAAAAACAAAAGAAAAAGCCCTTGTCGCCACCTGCTGGTGAGCCTTCTACCTATGTTTTTATTTTTATTTTTCTTGCATTTTACCATGTTAGTTTTTTTTTTTTTACATATATTGTACTGTATTCCTTAACATGTACATGTTGTGACCTGAGTTACTTACTGACAGTTATTACACCACTTTCGTTTTTTTTTTGTTTTTTTTTGTTTTTGTAGAAAGTTTCCCAAGCTCCCACTCCGAGTTGGAAACCCTCGACCTGTTGTTACGAGCCGGAAATTCTCGGTTGCCCTGACAACATCACGACGTGAACGCAGCATTAGATACGAGCGCGATAGCGTAGGTGGGCGTGGCTTTATCGCGCGCCGTCGGACACGCCCGGAAGTTAAATCTTCAAATCAAAGTTATTGCGCCATCAGATTCATCATCATCCGGAGTTTGTTCCATTTTATTACAACAACAACAACAACAACAACAACACGCGCGCGCTGTATTTCTTCAGCATTATGGAAGAGAAAGACCACGACGTTGGTGAGTTTCTGTACTTTTGGCTTTCTCGACTAATGAGATTTAAGCCAAGTGAAAGTTGCCCACCAGGCTGTGAGTATGAGACAGGGGGAGGAAATACATCAGGGGGCCAAATATATTGGGACAGTTTTCTCTAATGATGCATGACTTTCATATATCCTCATTTACAATCAATAATGATAATAATAATAATAATAATAATAATAATAATAATAATAATAATAATAATAATAATAAAATTGACATTAATACAGGTTGAGGAATATCTGCTAGGGCAGTGTCAGTTGCTTTGACCTGAGGTTTTCTTCAAATGTTAGACTGGCTTATTACTGTTATTAACACCCTTTTTAAATCCAGTGCTGTTTTGAATATTTATTTGTCTCATGTAATGTTTTACATTAATATTATATTTTAATTAATATTATTTCAAACTAATATTGATATGACATCCAACACAACAGAAAAAAACCCAAACCCCAAACAGACTACATGTAGTTTTAAATACGGTTGTGTTACAGATGTACTGTAGATCCTTTCCTTTAGTGAAGCAAAACAACTTAGGTATTTTTGCTTTACTTGGTCACTTGAGCAACCAATGAGCTAAATTTACCTGATGATTGTGTTAAATAAGATTAGTACACCCATGCTTAATTACTGCCATCCCTGCTGAATCATGTAAAGTAGGCTAAAAGGTCGAAAAATGCTGTGATGAAAAGCAATCTGGGAAGAGAGGAGAAAGAATTATTAAAATATATCAGAGAAAGGTTACAAAGCCATTTCTAAGGCTGTGTGACTCCAGAGGCAGTATTTAAAAAAAAAAAAAAAAAAAAAAAAAAAAAAGAAGAAGAACAAAAAAAACTTGGAACAGTGATGAATCTTCCCAGAAATGGCCCGCCTACCAAAATTCCTTCAAGAGCACATCAGTGACTCATCCGGTGACACAAAGAACCCCCCAAAACATATAAGGAACTGCAGACCTCAATAATCTTAGACAACATCAGCACACGTGATTCTGCCATGAGAAAGACATTGAGCAAAATTTGTATCCATGGGAGAGCTGCAATGCCAAAACCAGTACTAAACAAGATTAAAATAAAAGGTCATCTCACATTTGCAAAAAAAAAACCCCAAAACAAACAATTAAATAAAATTAGGACAATGTCTTGTAGACTGATGAGTTGAAAATGGAACTTTTTGCAAGACATGAGTTCAGTTATATCTTGAGTGTAAAGCAAGCACAGCATTCCACAGGAAGAAATAGTGGTGGTAGTATGATGGGTATGATGGGGCAGAAAGGTTTTGCTGATTCACTCACTGCCTTGCCAGCTTGTCATAATTGACAGAACCATGAAGCACCAGAGCAAGTCCAGCACTGAATGTCTCAAAACAACTAAAAATAAGTTTTTTGAGCAGCATTGAGATGCAATGGCAGGACCTTAAATGGACAGTTTATGCTTGAATGACCACAAGTGTGGCTGAATTAAAGGAATTCTGCAAAGGAGAATGGGCCAAAATTCCTCCACATAAATGCGAAAGACTGATCTCCAGTTATTCCAAGGGTTTGATTACAACTTTGGCTACTAACGGTGGCACAACCTGTAATTCATTTTAGGGAGACAGTTACTTTTTCCACATTGGTGATATAGTTGATGCATGGCCTGTTTCTTTCAGTAAATGAAATTATCATTTAAAAACTATTGTCCTTTGTGTTTCCTTATATTCTCCTTGATTTACATTACCTTTTGTATGAGGATCAGAAACCATTTATTGTGACAAATGTACAAACATAAGTGAAATCAGGAGGGGCAAACACTTTTTCATCTAACTGTATAATAATCCTGGTCTGTCATGACAATAATCGTAACCTTTTGTTGTAATAACATTACTTGGATTAAAGAAGTGTGTATTTTATCTGCTAAATTTGCCTTGATTTTAGGACAATACTCCTGTGTTACATGTTAATAGCAATGCATGTTACTGATGTAACCTAATATTTACAACATTAATTTCTACTTTATAGGGACATGAATCAACCAAAATCTGCACAAATGGATTTGAAAAATTGGTTTGATTTTTGATGTGGTGGAGTTTCTTTGAGGAAATGTTTGAGGAAGTGTACAGATCATATTTGGAAGGAGTCTCCAGTGTCAGTGTTATGTATCACCCAAGCCGAGGTTGTTATTTTGTTTGGTATATGTCTAACATGTGAAAATATTCAGGACGTGATGCTGTTACTACGCCAATTATAATAATGGAATATCCCAAAGTGTCTTATTTCTATTATTACCCAATTATTACACAATTACTCCGTTTTCAAGTGAGGACGTGTGGGGAATTAGTGTTTAAGGAATTGATGCTAATTCTAGTAAATCACTCTTGTAGCATTCGATATCTTTGCACTCTAAACAACTGCTGTACATTTTTACAGTAATTTACTGCCAGCTTGGGTCACCAGGAAAATACTGTAATATGCAATAAAATCCTGTAAAACATATTTACAGTAAAGTACTGTTACACAGTTGAAAATGACACCTTACGTTCGCTTAATGCAGATGCAGGATACAACTGAACTGTAGAGTCTGTAGCAATGCTGGGATTTTAACATGCAACCAGTTTCCCTACAACACAAGCCTTAACCCCTGAGACACGCCAATCTGCATAGCCAGTTTGAGTTGATTCAGTGCAATCTTTCAATGGAGTTAATTCAGTGACATGGTTGAATCAATTCAAGTAAGCTGTGATGGATTAATGGTAAGGTGTTGGTTATGGCTCTGAAGACTGCGTGTTCAAATCTCTTATTTGACGTGGTCGGGCAGTGTGTCCATATTCAGCATTAGCTAGAAGTTTTATATAATATTAAGATATTACAGTACTTTACTGTGAATATAGTTCACTGTACATTTTACAGTATTTTACTGGTGACCCTAGCTGCCGGTAAATTATCGTAACAATTTATACCAGTTTTTTTAGAGTGTGGTTCTGTTGCTTTTCTGTTTGACAAATGATGCTCATCAAAATCATGCCATGCATTCTGACTGGGTGTCCGTGCATCATGCTCCGTTACATATATTCTTAAAACCCAGAGCATTGTACATTTTATATTTATACCTGGGATTACATCTAGAGGAACCAGACCTTTTTACGGTCTGTTTCTGAGCACTTCCTTATTTCTTGCTCTCAGAGGATTAGATTTATGTGTTAACTTGTCCATTGTTAATCTACAGTGCCATACAGTCTGCACAAATAAACCTTGCCGACGTAGATTTCTCCCTGGGTAGCAGATTTTCCCTTCAGAGAAAAGCAGTTTGCACTAACTATATGTCAATAATCAAGTCCAACAATGAACTACTTAAATGCTTTGTGTTAGTGACTTGGGTGGGGTTTCTCTTGCTTTTATACACCAAAGATCCTAGCTCTTGTTATTCATCACACTTGGTCTGTTATGTATAGAATAAAACATGATACGGTTTGTGGTGTTATATGAAAATATTGAACAAGAAGTTATGTCGTGTGACCTGATGTGGCCACAGAGTTAGTTATTTTCCAATAACAGCACTTCCCATGGTGTTTTATTCCTCTTATATGACAGTAATTTGCCAACACTGACAATTTTTTACTTAATAAGGAAAAACAGGATGTTTTTATCCATTTATAGTTACATTTAATGTTGGGGAACCTCCTCCTAACAATAGAGTTCATCTTGTCACTTATGTTATAGTAGCAATAAGCAACTAGAATTTCATCACCAGTTTTCCGCACTTTTTCTCTCTATTGTTTTTGAAGATAATAAACTGAAGTTAGTCATGTTACAGACAAACGCTCCATTGGGAAGCCTCTCCTTGGTTGGAAAACGTAAAGTCAAAACTTTCTGATACTGACAAAGCTCTGACACTGGAGACTTCTTTCAGTAATGCTAAATAAACATGTTGTCACTGAAAGCATATGAACAATTACACAGACTTCGGATCTGTTTATGATGATAAACAATAATGATAATAAACTAGAATGTGTGCATTTATATAAAATAACATGTATATACAGTAATTAATGAATGACTTCCTTTTTTGTTGTTTGCCCAGTCTCAAGTTCTTGTTTGAATTTTTTACATTTTAGCTGCAAATAGCATGTAAATGTGATACTTCATTAATGCAGTTTTCACATGGATAAATTCTGGGCTTCCTTTATTTATTTGAGATATTAGCCTTAAAGCTCCATGGCTGATATAAAGGAGGAACCTTCTTCCCCCCAAAGCCATCTTGGCTAATCACGTACAGTTAGTTTCATTTTTATTTCTGAACTGTTTTGCTACAGAACCTCCTCAAGGGCCAAAACTTGAAAATATAGCAAAGCCTTCGCAATTGAATATCCCTCCCCGTACGAGCTGTCATACTGATGTGATATAGTGATGTATTTTCAGTGCATTGTTTTTTCAACCTCCGTGCCTTCACCTTTCTTGTGCCTGTGTTCAAATACCAATCTTAAGTATGATCTCAGCTGGAGGAAGCGCATTCACGCTGCTATTTATGTCACCGTCATAATTGTATTGTTCACTTAACTAAATGTGAGAAATGCTGTATTTATAACTCTGTATGCTGGAGCTCCCAGAAAAGCAACGACCCCATGAATAGGCCACTGGAAGAATGGACGAATTAAATAGTTTGCCTTTCAGCCAGCACAACAACATTTTGGGGTTTTTTTTTTGCACTGAGACATTGCTACTGCAAATATACCACTTCTTAAACTTTTTTTGTCTTGCATTCACATCTGTACGTTTTTAGACGTTTCGTAAAATGAGATGGATTATTAGCAGAGTATGAGAGATATTTATTTTTCTAAATACTTTTAGTAGTCACTGGTTAGGCAATTGTGTTTGCATCTATGAGTATGTTTTAAAGCGAATATCGAACTGGCTGTTAACTCTGCAACTGAATGCAGAGACTTTTTGTATCTTCTCTTATATCTGTATTCTCAACTTGAGATCATTTGAAGAGCATGTGAAAATAGCACGAGAACAGCTGTGCAGCCTAGACGGAATTAATGCAAGGAACAGGAAGTAGCAAATTAACTTTAAAAATAATCCAGGAGGGGCAGCACGGTGGCTTTAGTGGTTAGCACTGTTGCCTCACAGCAAGAAGGTCCTGGGTTCGATCCAAGGTCGACCTGGGTGCCTTTCTGTGTGGACTTTGCATGGGTTTCATCCTGGTACTCTGGTTTCCTCCCGCAGTCCAAAGACATTCACAGAGGGGATTAGGCTAATTGGCTACTCTGAATTGCCCATAGGTGTGAATGTGAGTGTGAAAGTTTATGTGTGTGTTGATCCTGCGGTGGATTGTCGACCTGCCCAGGGTTACTCCGCCTCTTGCCTGAAGTCAGCTGGGATTGGCTCCAGCTTCCCCCCGCGACCCTGAACAGGAATAAGCGTCAGGAGATGAATAATCCAAGAGTTTTAAAAAATCTATACATTTTAATAGTTTGTGTGTTTCTTAAAATATCTGATGTTCTATTAAGTGTTTAGTAATTACACATACACTGATTTCCACACTCAGAAAAAGTACCCTTCTTAGTATGGTTTGAGGTTTTTAGTTTCCTAAAAGTGTTCTCGTTGAAACTCTTTCCGAATAGGAAACACTTTTTTGTCAGGTTCTATGTAAAAGATTTGATGTTTTTGGGATAGTCACTGGGTCAATTCCAGCTTCTCTCTCTTTTTATAGGAGCCTTTGATCCAAGCATTCCTGAGGAGGGTCCATCAGTGCCCCCTGCAGGCTGGTTGGATAGTGTGATGGGCTATGAAGACCATAAAGGAGGAGGTAGGCACATCATAGCAATGATGGAAAGTCACCGACAAGGTCTAGTTCGACAAATTTTAATAATGCAAGCATAGATAGTTTGTTGGAGTTTATGTTAAACATTTGACCTTCATTTATAGACAATACTGTAAGAGATGGAGGGAAATGAAGGATAACAGTCACAACAATAACACTTTCTACTGTACAGACTTTTTATACATAAATCTTACTGTATAAATGTTAAGAAATTGAAGGACATGCAGTTCACAATGATGGTGCAGTAGATGTCTGCCATTCTACTGATTTGACCCTTTTTTTCTAATCAGATTGCACAGATCAGATCTACCCTCCTCCACCTGACTTCATTCCTGAACCCGATAATGACAGGAACGCCTCCATCCCCAATGTGATGTATGCAATGTTTGGCATATTTTGTAAAATGTTTTAAAAAATGGTGCACTTTTATAGTACAACACTGTTGAAGTCTTGATTTTGATTGGGCAAAAAGTGTAATAATTATTACTTTTGTTGTAATGCATTATGCTTTCTGTAGTTACAACAGAAATTTAGGCTCAACAAGATGCAGATTTAAAAAAAAAATTACGTGAATTATACCCAGTGATATGATGAAGTTTTCTGTAAGGAGACGATTTAATGTGTTATGGGAGAAGTGTTTTGTTATTTCACTTAAGGGAAGTCCTCCGGCCCGAGGATATTGCACTTTGTGGTTTATCAGTTATGTGACAAGCTGTGTTTTTGTCCTACTAACTTTGAAAGAGGTAGAGCGAGAGAGTGAGAGAGAGAGAGAGAGAGAGAGAGAGAGAGAAGTTCGAAAGTCAGTGTTTATAGCTCTTATAACATGAGTTATTACAACTCTTGTACTCACTTGCTTTGCAACGGCTCGATTCAATTAACTATATCTATATGATTAACATGAAGTGCAGTTATAAATGTATGAAAGCTAATTTTTTGTTTTGTTGTTTTTTAGTGACAAAAGAGTAATAGTAGACAGACTGATGTGGTATAAGAGGGATAAAACATTTTGTGGCATGATGTCATTGTAAAATAGTCAACTAAAGAATGGTAACAGCACCATACTAGAATCCTCTCTAATATATATATATATATACACACACACACAGTGGATTGCGCATAACTTGGTCTGCAAGTGTTTTGCAAGACGAGCAAAAAAATTAATAAATTTTGACTTGGTTAATAAGTGAGGTCTTGCATATGCTTCGTCTGCTGGGCCTCACGTGGTCACAACTTCTCTCTCTCACTCATTGCAGGATTGTGGCTCACTCATATAGTCAACATCCATACTACAATAGAAAAAGACTGAGGAATCCCTCACTTCAAATGAGATCAGGGAGATGTGTAAAATATCGGAAAGA
>JAQLOM010038420.1:0-17765 GCA_030068315.1 Chrysichthys thysi
ATCGGGTTGCCAGGTGATAATTTTTTTTAATGCCACGCGATCGACTCACACAAGCGTCGCGATCGACGTATTGAGCATCCCTGAGGTAGAGGTAGTCAGCGGGCCGGACCAAAATGACTGATGGGCCGGTTCTGGCCCGTGGGCAGCCTATTGAATAGGGCTGTTCTAGGTTGTTGGATGGTTACACACAGTTTCTTGACCTCCCTAAATAACACAGTTGAGTCACACAAGCATAAAGTGAGTTTGCACACACACAAGCTTAATGCATAAAGTAAAATCAGTAAATATAAAAATTACTACACATTCAAACATATTTACAACAAAATAGGGTGTGAATTATAAGCTAAGAACTGCATATGGAAGTTCAAAACACTGAATTATGAGAGTTCATAGAGCCTAGCAGTCAGGGCATTGGCCCTTCAATCGGAAGGTTGTGGGTTCAAGGCCCAGGATCAACAAGGTACACTGAGGTACCCTGGGCAAGATACTGCCCCCAAGCACTGCTCCCCAAGCACTGCTCCCCAGGCACTGCACTGTTTGGCTGCCTCCTGCTTCACCTGGTGAAGGGGTTAAATGCAGAGAAGTAATTTCACTGTGTCACACTATGCTGTGCTGTGGTGCGTTTCACATGTGATGATCACTAGTATCAAAAAAAAACAAAAATCCTAAAGAGGGTTAATTGTCTGAGTGTGCCCCTAAGCTGGTGTGGTGTATGTAGAGATATTTTTGAAACAAATGTTAAAAAATACAAAACATGCACAGCAATGAATGTCCGGTCTGGCAGTGATAAACAACTGTCTGAACATCCCATCTTTCTAAAGCTGCAAGGAAGGGTGACTTCATCTCTGCTTACGCCTCCCTGCAGTCCCTCCACATCCTTGCACTGACCGAGACTTGGATTTCACCAGACAACACCACAACACCTGCTGCCCTCTCCAACTCCTTCTCCTTCTCTCACACCCTCCGCCAGTCTGGTCGTTGCGGTGGAGGTACAGGTCTGTTGATCCCTCCATCATGGAAATTCTCCTATTCCACTCTCTCACCTCTCTATCTCCTCCTTTGAATTTCACTCTGCCTCTGTCCTCTCTCCTGTTAAACTGTCTGTTATTGTGGTCTGTCGCCCTCCTGGTCCTGTGGGATGTTTCTTTGATGAGCTTGACATTCTACTGAGTTCCTTCCCACAAGATGCCACCCCACTGATGCTTCTGGGAGACTTAAAACTTCACCTAGAAGCCTCCTATTCTGCTATCTTCCTCCCTTTAGACAACTCTTTTGATCTCTACCTACTACACCAACCTCCTACTCATTAAGCTGGAAACCACCTCGACTTGATCTTCCTCAGAATCTGCTCTCCCTACTGATAAAATCTGTAGAAACCTCTCCTCCTTCTCTCCCTCCTCTTCTGTCACTGCTTCCCTACCTTCACTTGAATCTTTCTCTAATCTTCCCACTGAAGCTGTAGCATCTTTGCTGCTCTCCTCTATATTTCCTCATCATTTAACACTCTGTCCCCTCCTGTCTCCATATCTGCCAGATCTTCTCCTTCTAGCCCCTGGATGTCAGCTTCACTTTGCTCCAGCAGAAGCAGCCTGCAAACAGCAGAGAGGAAGTGGAGAAAATCCAGAGCCCCTTCCGACCTGTCCCTCTATCAGTCTCTCCTGGCCAAGTTCTCAGCTGCACTCAGAGCTGCCAAGGTGAACTTCTATCACTCCAAGATTCACATCAAGGTTGCAGCCTTCCGACGCTCCTTTGACATCCCCACCTCATCCACCCATCTCCTTCCTAGCTCCCCTGTTTCGTCTCCCCTGTTCTCTACTTTTTCCCCTCTTTCCACTTCTGAGGTCTCCCAGCTCCTCCTCTCTCACCACCCTACCAGCTGTGCCCTTGACCCTTCAAACCATCACTCCCGACATCCTCCCATTTATCACCTCCCTTGTTAACTCCTCCTTGTCCTCTGGATGCTTTCCCTCTAGCTTCAAGTGAGCCCACATCACCCCTCTGCTGAAAAACTCACCCTAGACCCCTCTGTGATCTAAACCTACCGTCCGGTTTCTCTTCTCCCCTTTCTGTCCAAAACACTTGAATGTGCTGTTGCTAACCAACTTTCCTCTTTTCCATCTGAAAATAACCTCCTGCATCCCTACTAGTCTCTTTTCTGACCTGGACACTCAATCGAAACTGCACTTCTCTCTGTCAGTGAGGCACTTCATGCAGCACGTAGTGCCTCCCTCTCTTCCATTTTTATTCTCCTTGACCTTTCTGCTGCATTTGACACAGTCAATCACCCCATCGTCCTGTATTCCCTATCAGCTCTGGGGATCTGTGGGACGGTCCTAGAGTGGTTCGAGTCTTATTTTTCTGATCACTCCTTCCAAGTTACTTGGTCTGGTTCAGTGTCCGCACCATACCCACTCACCACTGGCATCCCCCAAGGTTTTGTCCTTGGTCTGCTTCTCTTCTCCCTCTACACCAAGTCTCTCAGCTCCATTATCAATGTTCATGGTCTTTTCTACCACCGCTATTCTGATGACACTTAGCTGTTTCTCTCTTTTCCTCCATATGACATACAGGTACATGACACCCAGAGCTGGATGTACAATCACCATCTGAAGCTCCACTCAGACAAGACAGAGATGATCCACATCCCTGCTCCTTCCTCTCCACACCTGGACCTCACCATCTACCTGGGGAACATCATCTTGTCACCCTCACCCAGTGTTAAGAACCTAGGTGTGTTCTTTGATGACAAACTCACCTTTTCAGCAAACATTGCTGCTGTGATCCGGACATGCAGATTTCTCCTTTACAACATTCGGAGGATCTGCCCCTTCCTTACCACCTACTCTCCTCAGCTCCTGGTCCCAGCAGTGGTCCTATATAGTTTGGACTACTGTAACTCTCTCCTTGCTGGCCTTCCAGCATCTGCTATCAGACCCCTGCAACTCATCCAGAATGCTGCAGCCTGTCTGGTCCACGACCTTCCCCACTCCTCTCAAGTTACCCCTCTTCTTGCTGACCTTCGCTGGCTGCCTATTGCAGCTCGCATCAAATTTAAGACATTGGTGCTAGCATACCAGGCAGTTAAGGGGTTAGGTCCAGCATATCTCCAAAGACTTTTCGGTCCCTATTTGCCAGCCTGTTCCCTTCGTTCTGCTGCTTCTGGCCACTCCTTCTCTCCACTCCTGTCCAGCACGTTCAAGGCTGCTATCTGTTCTGGCTCCTTGTTGGTGGAATGATCTTCCCATCGAGGTCATAACTGCCGACTCCCTGACTACCTTCAAATGCAAACTAACGACCCACCTCGTCAGGCTGCACCTTTCCTCTGCCTCCCTGTCCACTGTGTCTTCCCATTGTAAGCCAGGCTTTGTTCTCCCTAGCCGGGTCATGATGTATTCAGATTAGCTACTAGGGCTTTCTTCTCCTATTAATTAGATCTGTGGTATGTATTTACATCTGTGCTGATTTATGGAAAGCTCTGTTTTCACTGCTGTTAGCTGATTGGTACTTCTACAGAATACTACACTAGGTGTTACACTGGCACTTATTCACTTGGCACATGAACTTCCTTTGCCTAAAAATTCTACTACCTGACTTTTGCACTTGTAGTACGTCGATCTGGATAAGAGTGTCTGCTAAATGCCTGTAAGGTAATGTAATGTAAAACTCATCAGGGTCTGCACATCACCGTGCCTTTTGTATGAAAATTCATCCAGTACTTGTCTATTAGAATTATAACACATGCTGCACTCATGTACAAATGTTAACAGTAATCCCTATTTTAGTATGTATTTTCGGTGTGAGTGTAAATATGTTTGGCTTTATTTTTGTTCTGTATACTACTTTTCTCACACTACTATTCTTAGGATATTATAAAATGCTCAAAAGAATTTGGGCACATGTTAATACTTACAAATTCATATTTATTTATTGTCTGTTGAACAGCTGAATTTATATACACAAATAGACTCAGTTGGCTTTTCCCATTAAATCACTCTTTTGATGGTGAGCTTTATAATGCATGCATGGCCCATAATGAGCTGGATTCTTATTAAACCTTTTGTGTTTGGTTCCTAAATCTCAACCTGTACAAAGAAATAGGCCATAAAATGGACAGATTACCAGTATCCCACTCTCCAGTGGCTACTCTCCATTGGGATTTTGAGTGATTTTCTTTATTATTCCCCATAGGGTATCTCTGCTAGTAGTCAAATTAAATTAAATGCAATGCATTTCCCATGTTCTGAATTAATAATGTGCATATTTTTAATAAATATTCTGAAACACATAGATACACATGCTCTGGGACCTGCAAAAAGGATTGTGGTTGGCTCAACATTCTTTTATTTATGTACAATATAAAGCTACAGGACCAAACATTAAGCATGATGTTACAGGTAATACAGTCAGTGAAATGATCTGTAGTTACAATAAAGTAAATCTGTCTGTCAGACTGCAAGTTCACACTAAGATGTGTAGTCTGAAATTTTGAATTCATATCTTGACAACCCTTGACACCATGTGATGCAATCCTTTTAGAAACTTGCTTTATGATTACATGCTTCTATCTGCTGTTAAACAAGGGATTTCATTTGAAAATACACCAATGTGGATACACTATTACAAAAACAGAAACCGTTTACTAATTAGTCCCTTTCCCTGTAGTCTTCATTAGCTGCATGTTTACAAGGCATTTTAACTGGATGCCCTTGAGAGGACCAGTACACAAACAGTGCTACTGCTGTCTCTCATGAGAAAGTATTGCAGAGCTGTCCACACATGCACACACATGCGCACTCGCAGAGAGGACTCATTAATTTTCTTTTTGACAATCTGAAAGGGAAGAGAGAAAGACTTCACTGGGTCTAACTGCCTTTGAACTGTATGACATTATATATATTATAAATTATATATCTTACATGTTTGTATCTAGTGTTGGCAATAATAATAAATAGAGCTGCAAGTAGGGGCAAGTGGACCATCAGAGCATAATTGCCATCAAAACATCCTGTCATTGTCTCAAGGGCATGGCTTAATCAGTTTCCTATCAGTTGACCAAATAATAATAATTGACCAACCAAATAAATAATATACAGTATGAGGTCACGTCCTGTCTGGCAGCTTTGCCATCAATCTCAAAACAAGAAATGGCAACATGCTCTGATGTCAGGATCACAAAAGGCCTGATCTGGGGAGAATAATCAGGTTTTTAGAGCAAAGGCATCTTTTTTTTTTATTATAGTGCCCTTGGTCGGTCAAATAGGGTAGTTGTTGCTGGAATACTTCAGGACAGTTAAGTCATTTCAGCAATGTTGGAGTACATAGTAAATAGCAATGAGATATTTTTTCTGTGTTCCCTTTGGGTAGGACCTTGAGTCAGTCCACTGATATGGTTCAGATATGGCTCACTCTCAATCTCCACACGCTAATAAAAGTACTTTTCAGTGCCTTTGGTAGATCTCATGAGGTATGCTAGCTATAGAAGTCTAATATTAAATTAGGTTAACAATAAGAGGTATACACATTGTCCACTTTATTAGGAACACTTGCTCAGCTGCACATTCATGCCAGTTCAACCAATCATGTGGCAACAGCACAATGTATAAAATCATGATACTGGTTAAAAGATTTAGGTAATTGTGACGGTCCCTGTGGTAAGATAAATCCGACAAACTCACACAGACAAGGGAAGACAGGAAACGGGGGGGGGGGGGGGGGGTTTATTATAGCTTTTCAGCTGTACACAAAACAACACAACACGCGCACACACAGACAGCATTCCTGCTCCTGGGCATCTCCCATCAACCCTCACTGCAACATACAAAAAGCTGCAGGTTAATTACCGCCAGGTGTTGCCACTTGCCACTTACCTCGTCAATTCCACTCCCCCGCCACTAGGTGGTGCCCGGCCACACCCGCGCCGGCATATACCCCCACTGCCCCACGGCCGCTCCCCGGCCTGTGGATCACCTGAAGTTGAAGGGCTGAAGCGCCAAATACCAATGGGTGATCCACGCGTTGGTATCCTTCATCTGGTGGAGCCACTGGAGCGGGGCGTGTGTCTGAACAGAGGGTGAAGCGGCGCCCCAGGAGGTAATAACGGAGGGTCAGAACCGCCCACGTGATTGCTAGGCACTCCTTCTCAATCGTGCTATACATGCTCTCCCTGACAGAGAGCTTTCTGCTGATGTACAGCATGGGGCGTTCCTCCCTTGCGACCTCCTGGGACAGCTCGGGCTCCAGCCCCCTGTCTGACACATCTGCTGGCACTGCTCCGTCCACTGGACTGGATCAGGGGCTCCCTTTGTAGTGAGATCAGTCAAAGGGCTGGTGAAGGCCAAAAATTCAGGTACAAACCTGCGATAATATCCCGCCAGCCCCAAGAATTGTCACACCCCCTTTTTGGTCTCAGGCCACGAGCAGGCTACAATTGCTGCAGTCTTCTCCATTTGTGGACCCACCTGCCCGTGACCAAGTGGAACCCCAGATACCTTACCTCCACCCGTCCAATCGCACACTTCCGTGGGTTAGCTCTTTCCGAACCACCTTTTTCTTGTGTTCAGGAAGCTGGTACGAACGTTTACGGACTACAACACCTGGGGGAGTCTCTATGTGGTGCTCTATGAGGTCAATGCAACCGGGAAGGGGTGAGAACACATCGGCGAACTCGTTCTGCAACTGCGCCACGTCCATGAGTTGAGACGGCGAGAGGTGGTCTCCACAGGGGACCAGAGTGTGTTGGGAGAGCAACTTTGTGCTCACCTCTGGTCCCAGCTCCTCCCTCTCCTGAACCACCGTCGCCAACGCCATGGGCACCTACTCAGACCAGCGTTTAAGCAAGTTGAGGTGGTAGATCTGACGTGCTCCACCCCAATCAGCACGCACAACCTCATAGTCGAGATCCCTGACTCGCCGTGTGACCTCAAAGGGCCCTTGCCACTTGGCGAGTAATTTAGAGCTCAAGGTGGGCAATAATATGAGTACTTTGTCTGCTAGCATGAAGTCTCTAAGGCACCCCTATTATACAGGCATGCCTGCCGTTCCTGGGTCTAGCGCAAATTCTCCAGGGTTAGATGTGACAAGGTGTGGAGTTTTGCGCACAGGTCCAGCACATACTGAATTTCATTTTTACTCGGTGAAGGTCCCTCCTCCCAATCCTCACAGATCACATCCAATACTTCACTTATGAATTAGGTTCTTAAGTGTCTGAGTAAAATGCTCGACCAGACTATCCATTTGAGGGTGATAGACGCTGGTGCGAACGGACTTAATCCCCAACAATTCATAATGTTCACGATGTGTTCGTGACATAAATGACGTGCCTTGGTCAGTCAGGATCTCTTTCGGGATCCCTACCTGAGAGATAACTTTAAACAGCGCCTCGGCAACATTACATGTGGAGATGTTGCACAACGGCACTGCTTCCGGATACCAGGTTGCATAATCCACCAGGACCAATGTTTCCTCTAAGCTGCACGCGTGCGCAATCGCGCAGGCCTCTCGGACCTGCCATGCACATGATTTGTCAGACCGTGCAGCCCCCCGCAACATTTTAATGCCGCTGCCACCCCCCCAACCCCCCGCTCTCAACATTCTAAGGCTGAGACGGGCCAGTGTTTTGTCTACCCCGAGGTGTCTGGACATCAGATTGTAGTGCGCTGCATGGAAACGGGGTTCCCTGCGGCCCTTTGGCACTAAAATCTGGGTGACCCTTTCCCCGGTCTGAGTATCCTGTGTCACTCGTTACAGCCAGTCTTTAATTACCATGAAATACGGGAGAGAGAGCTCGTCTCTCGGCTGGAGGGTTTGACCATCAATCACTCTCACTTGGCCAAAAGTGTGTTTCAGAGTGTCATCTCGTGATTGCTCCAATGGGAAATCCCCTGGGGGAGTCCTGAGAGGGGTTGGAGCTGGTAACTCCACCCCCTCCGTGTCACAGCACAATGTATAAAATCATGATACTAGTTAAAAGATTTAGGTAATTGTGACAGTCCCTGTGGTAAGATAAATCTGACAAACTCACACAGACAAGGGAAACAGGAAACAGGGGGGTATTTATTATAGCTTTTCAGCTCTACACAAAATAACACATAACACTCGCACACACAGACAGCATTCCTGCTCCTGGGCATCTCCCATCACCGCTCACTGCAACATACAAAAAGCTGCAGGTTAATTACCACCAGGTGTTGCCACTTGCCACTTACCTCGTCGATTCCACTCCCCCGCCACTAGGCAGTGCCCGGCCACGCCTGCGCTGCCACAGTAATGTTCATATGAAACATGGGGGAAAATATGATCTTCGTTAGTGGTGCCAGATGGAAGGGTTTTAGAAACTGCTTGGATTTTCACACAAAAGTTTCATGAGTTCACCCAGAATGATGCAAAAAGTAAAGTCAGCCAAGAACAGGAATCTAAGGCTATTATAAGCACAGACTCCTCAAAAATGGACAGGACTCTATGGTTATGACTGATGTTCTTTCTTTTTGGCATACAGACCAAAAAGGTAATTAAGCATTCAGAATGTGTACCCCCTATAGGTGCGTGAGAGGCTCAGTTATCCTTCTAATGACTTCTTCATTTTTGCCTTTTTTTGACATCATATCACTTTACTTCTGAATTGATCTGTCCCTTTATACCCCATTGTATTCTAGAGAAACATGCCATTGTATTATAAGCTCCACAGCTTTGTAACTCACATTATGGCCACACACACAAAAAAAAAAAAAATCACTAAAAATTATGTCATTAACCTATGACATCTAGTTGCACAACCAGATCATTTGGATAATAAGCTGAAAACCCTTTTTTTTTTTACTTAAAGAGCTTGTTGAACACTGTATAAAATTAATGCACTTGAGGGAAAAAAGTGTCAATCACATTCATTACAGATGAGTGAGCGAGAAGAATTTGTGACCCATGCTGGCAAAATGAGCCGGAATGCACATAGGCTAATTATGAGCTAAGAGGCAAAACATGGTTTCAGTTGAAATGAGAGTCTCAAAAATGAGTTCATAAAGCCCTCATTTATTGATTCCCAGTCTTGGGCAAGTTACTTTGTTAAAAAGTAATTAGTTAGAGTTAATAGTTACTTCTTGCAAAAAGTAACTGAGTTAGTAACTAATTACCAGGGAAATTAACTATTGAGTTATTAAGTGTTGTTTTTGAGAAACATTCAGATTGCTTCCATTTTAAAAATGGACCATTAAAAAAAAAATATTAAGACATAAAATGTGGTTAAATTAAATGCCCTTTTTTTACTTTTTACATTTTTTTTTTTTACATCTTTTTAATTTCTTTTTTTACTTCTTTAATATATTCTATACTCTAGTATGAATATGGCATGCGATCAGTATTGACCAAACGGAATTTCATGATGAGTAAATGATACTGTGGATTTAAAATTTAATCATTGCAATGTTGTATTTTGAACATTTCCCATAATGTACTGTTCATCTATACCAGGGGTGTCCAAATTACAGCCCATGGGCCAACTGCAGCCCATGAACCATTTTTAATTGGCACACAACTAATTCTAAAAATATAATGATATTTGGCCCACACGTAAAATTTGTTCTCAACCAACCATATTGCACTTCTTACTTTCAATACAAGGCAGAGCTATTGCCCTGATTAAGGCAACATCTCCACAAAACAAGCATAACCAAAGAAAGAGTTTGCTAAAGGTGACCAAAAATGGCACAGCGAAAGAAATGCACAATAGCAAGTGAGTGCAGAAAATCTCAGACACGGTGGGAAAATGAATAGCTTTTTCCTAGGATTCAAGGGGAAATGTGTCTGATTTGCAATGAAACTATTGCCGCTATGAAGAATTATAATGTGCGATGACATTATGAAACCAAGCATCTGACCTACACGACCTACCCTGGTGCCAAGCGGGAACAGAAAGTTAAGCAAATGGCAGCTAGTCTATTAGTTCAATAACGGCATTTTTTCCATGCTTACAAAACACAAGGAAATGCCAATTTAGCCAGTTACAAGGAAGCACAACTCATTTCCCAACACAGGAAAGCTTTCTCAGATGGTAACTTCATAAAACAGTGCCTCACGGGAATAATGTGCCCAGAGAAAAGGCAGGAATTCAACAATGTTAGCTTATTCTTGTCACGAAGTGGGGCACTCACACGTCATTAAAAGGGGGAACAAAATAAACTTTATAAGAAAACAACATAAAAGTGAAGCAGTTGCAGCAGCCCAAATGGTAATGCGCCAGACGCACGTCGGCCGAGACACCCTTCGGTTCCTGGCTGCCGGGGGCTCCCGCAGCCCGGTATGCAACGGCTCCTTCGGGAAGCATAAGGAGCCCACCGGTCAGCCACCGGTAGCCGACACGCTTTAGTCTTGGCGCGCGGCTGCTGCTAAAGTCCTGCACTGCAAGCAAGCACATGCATGAGTCCACAAGTGAAAAACATAACATAACTTAACTTAAGCGAACCGTGACCGGACCCCCGCCAGAAGGTCCTTGGTGTATTTATAGTGCTCCGGTCTAGTACAATCAGCTGTGCTTAGTTAGTTCCTGGAGAATGCCATGAGGGGAAAGAGGCCGGAGGAAAATCCTGGCCCGGACTCCTAAAACACGGAGCACCGAGGAACGGGCAGGCTCCTCGCCAGCCTGACAATTCTCTGTTAAATCTGAACAAAAGCAGACTGTGATGTCCTTCGCATTTCAACCACCCAACTTGACCTGCAAGCCATCCTTCAGTCCAAATCACAACATCACTGTTCCCACTGAGTGCATGGCTGTTCCCATATTAGGGGAAATAAAAATACAGTATATTACACATTATTCATATGTTAATAAGCCAAATTACTTAAGCCAAATACATTTAGCCAATATAAAGTAGATTTTCTAACAAGGATTATTGGTTTTTTTTTTTCTTCTTAAAGCATATTCAATTAGGAAGGATAATTTACCTACCTTTGATTGATTTTACTAACTTAATACACTAGATGTGAGGCAATATCCCTCACCTCTAGTGGATGGCCCAGCCATTCATATCGTTTTCTTTATGTGGCCCTCACTAAAAAAAAGTTTGGACACCCCTGCTCTATACATTCTAAAATAAAAAATTAAATAAAAAAGCTGGTGCTTTTATTCAAAGCATCTTACAGTTGAGCATCTTATAGCATCTTATAAGAAGGTATTTCTATTTATCTCTTTACATATTCATCTGTCTTTTCCTCATACATGTTTAATTCACAACTGTTGTTCAATATTGTGTTTTCAATGTAGTGAATATAAATTGACAAATTTGTTGTAAGTCAAATGTTAATTGATCAAGAACATTCTTTGAGACTGATGAATGAACTGAGAGGATGATTTTAAATAAATAATGGGCTGCTTATTTTTAAAGCCACAGTTCTCCCAAAATCCTGATAACAGACATGCCTGTACTTAAGTTTAAAAGTGCACACTTCATTAAGATAGGTCAAATTATATCTATATTTAATTTAGAAAAATGAAACCTTGACACAATCACCACACAGTGCTCCTGCATAGTATATTGTAAAGACAAAAAATGAAAAGGAAATAATGATTTATGTCAGACACATTAGTGAACTTGTTTACAATAACATACTTTAAAATTCTCCAAAAAAAATAAACAATTAGTCTTAATAAAGATCAGTCTTCTCCATCAAAGAAGAAATTAAAGTCAGCCCTGACCCAAGAAAACCATGTTAATGTTCTTTTGGGACATGAAGGGGCCTATTTCGGTGCATTTCCAAACATATGGCAGTGCATTGCTACACAGCATGGCACTCATTACAAGGGGAATTACCTGACATTTGCTTTTTCTTCTGCATCAGACTTAGCAAAAATATCTGACATGAATGAAAACTTAAATTTTAGTTATTCAAAACTATATTATAAAGACAAAAAATTGAAAGGAAATCATGATTTATATCTGGTACATTAGTGAACGTTACAATAACAATACTTTAAATTGAGACTAATCCTTTTCACAAATCAGTCTTAAGAAACAAAGATATATGTCTTAATTATAAATTAATTATCTTAAGTGGCACTGAATTTGGCTTTCTGACTACATTACTCATCAGTCTCAGAAAGTCACATGGACCAGTCACATGTCAATATAATGAATAAATTATGTTTGTTGGAACATTAACATAGAACATATTTTTTCATACTGTATCCTGCATTTTAAATTAATTTGAATGCTGCATAATCATTCTTGCTGTCCACTCTACGGAGGTAACACATTTCGGCCACCTGTATCCGCAATCTCGTTCTTTCGGACACTACCAAATGCTCGTGACCATAGGTGAGGGTCGGAACGTAGATGGACCGGTAAACAGAGAGCCTTGCCTTACGGCTCAGCTCCCTCTACACCACAACGGACCGGAGCAGCGTCCGCATCACTGCAGATGCCGCCCCTATCCGTCTGTCTATCTCCCCCTCCAATTTCCCATCACTTGTGAACAAGACCCCGAGATACTTAAATTCCTCCACTTGAGGCAGCAACTCCTCCCAAACCCGGAGTGGGCACTCCACCCTTTTCTGGTCGAGAACCATGGCCTCAGACTTGGAGGTGCTGATTCTCATTCCAGCTGCTTCACACTCAGTTGCGAACCGCCCCAGCGCGCGCTGAAGGTCAGCGCTCAATGATGCCAATAGAACCACATTATCTGCAAAAAGCAGAGACAGTATTCTGAGGCCACTGAACGCAACACCCTCCGCCCGTTGGCTGCGCCTAGAAATCCTGTCCAGAAAAATTATGAACAGGACCGGTGACAAAGGGCAGCCCTAGCGAAGTCCAACACACACCGAGAATGAGTCTGACTTACTACCGGCTATACGGACCAAGCTCTGACTCCGACAGTACAGAGACTAGATGGCCCTCAATAGAGGGCCGACCACCCCATACTCCCGGAGCACCCCCTAGTGGGATCCCCAAGGTACACGGTCATACGCCTTCTCAAGATCCACAAAGCACATGTGGACTGGTTGGGCGAACTCCCATGCTCCCTCCAGCACCCTCCTTAGGGTATAGAGCTGGTCCGCTGTTCCGCGACCAGGGGGAAAGCCGCATTGTTCCTCCTGAATCCGAGGTTCGACAATCGGCCGGACTCTCCTCTCTAGTACCCTGGCATAGACTTTCCCAGGGAGGCTGAGGAGTGTGATTCCCCTGTAGTTGGAACACACCCTCTGGTCGCCCTTCTTAAAGATGGGAACCACCACCCTGGTCTGCCATTCCAGAGGCACCGTCCCCGTTGTCCACGTAATGTTGTAGAGGCGTGTCATCCAAGACAGCCCTACACTATCCAGAGCCTTAAGGTACTCAGGGTGGATCTCATCCACTCCTGGGGCGCTGCCGCTGCGGAGTTGTTTAACTGCCTCAGCGACCTCAGCCCCAGTGATGAGAGAATTCACCCCTGAGACCGACTCTGATTCCTCCTCGGAATACGTGTTGCTGGCATTGAGGAGATCCTCAAAGTATTCTTTCCACTGCCCGTCTATTGTCTCAGTTGTGGTCAGCAGCTCCCCATCCACACTAAGAACAGTGTGGATGCTGTGGCGCTTTCCACTCCTTAGACGCCGGACAGCTTGCCAGAATTTCTTTGGGGCCAACACAACTCAACTCAACTTTATTTATATAGCACATTTTAAGCAACACAGTTGCCACCAAAGTGCTGTACAATAAAAACTAAACACAAAATAAAACAGTACAATAAAACATACACAGACAGACTCAACCAATAAAACACATAAAACAACAACGATAAAAGACGCACAGCTCACCTAGAGGTAAAAGATAAGGAAAACATGTGATTTAAAAACAGGCAGAGATGGAGCCAGACGAATATCTAATGGCAACTTGTTCCACAGATTGAAAAGGCTCTGTCTCCTCTCAATTTTAACCTAGCTTTTGGAATCACCAAAGTCAGGTGATCAGCAGACCTTAGGGTTCGAGAAGGAATACCGGGGCCACCCGAAAGTCCTTCTCCATGGCCTCCCCGAACTCCTCCCACACCCGAGTTTTTGCTTCCATGACAGCCCGAGCCGCCCACCGCTTGGCCTGCCAGTACCCATCAGCTGCCTTGGGAGTCCCACAGGACAACCAAGTCCTGTAGGTCTCCTTCTTCAGCCTGACGGCATCCCTCACCACCGGTGTCCACCAAGCAGTTCAGGGATTGCTGTCACGACCGACACCAGCCACCTTGCGACCACAGCTCCATACCGCTGCCTCAGCAATGGCCCCACGGAACATAAACCATTCAGTCTCCATGTCCCCTGGAGCCCCTGAGGTGCAGTTGAAGCTCTCCCAGAGGTGGGAGTTGAAGGTCAGTCTGACAGAGTCCTCCGTCAACCGTTCTCAACAAACCCTCACTGCTCATTTGGGTCTGCCAGGTCTGGCCGGCATCCTCCCCCGCCACCTGACCCAACTCACCACCAGGTGGTGATCAGTTGACAGCTCAGCTCCTCTCTTCACTCGAGTGTCCAAAACATACGGTCGCAGGTCAGATGAAACAACTATAAAGTCGATCATCGACCTACGGCCTAGGGTATTCTGGTGCCATGTGCACTGATGGACACCCCTATGTTTGAACATGGTGTTTGTTATGGCCAAACTGTAACTAGCACAGAAGTCCAATAACTGTACACCGCTCGAGTTCAGATCAGGCAGGCCGTTCCTCCCAATCACGCCCCTCCAGGTCATACTGTCATTGCTCACGTGAGCGATGAAGTCCCCCAGCAGAACAATGGAGTCCCCAGTTGGGGCACTTTCCAGCACCTGTTCCAAGGACTCCAAAAACGGTGGGTACTCTGAACTGCTGTTTGGTGCATATGCACCAACAACAGGCAGGACCCATTCTCTGACCCTAAGGCGCAGGGAAACAACCCTTTTGTTCACTGGGGTAAACTCCAACACACAGGCAGAGAGCCAGGAGGCAATTAAAATGCCCACTCCCACCCTCCGCCTTTCACCTGGTGCAACTCCAGCCTAGTAGAGGGTCCAGCCTCTCTCGAGGATTTTGGTTCCAGAGCCAGAGCTATGCGTAGAGGCGAGCCCGACTATATCTAACCAGTACCTCTCCACCTCCCGCATGAACTCCGGCTCCTTTCCTGCCAATGAGGTGACATTCCATGTCCCTCGAGTCAGCTTCTGTGACTAAAGATCGGACCGTCAAGGCTCCCGCATTCGAGTGCCACACAATCCACATTCCCCCGGCGGGTGGTGGGTCCACCGGGTTTATCTTATTGTCTTCTTTCTTTTCTTTTTTTTTTTGGCCTTTTTGCCTTTATTTTTGGATAGGAGAGTAGAGATTATGACAGGAAGTGAGTGGGAGAGAGAGACAGGGAGGAATCGGGAAATGATCGCGGCTCGGAATCGAACCTGGGTCCCCGGATGTGTAGCTTGGTGTCCCAGCCCGCTGCGCCACGGCCAGGGCCTTCTTTCTTAATAAATATATATATATATTTATTTGTTGGCTCATGTGTATCCTGCCAAAACCCGCCTTCTGACAGAATACTTCGCCGATACCATGGATACAGTGAGGCCAACAAGGAAGACAAACAAGCATAAGCAGAAGGGTGCAGCACCAGGGGTGAGTCAGGAACCGACATTGTTTCTGTGTGGTCGGCCTTTCTCTCAGTGTTACCCATGTAAGCTTCCCGTGTTGTGTTATAGAGTAAACAATGATCATTGGGACTTCATTGAGCAATACCTGGACTTTTTGGGCAGCCTAGAGCCAATACCAGAAGGTGTCATCGGGGTGAATGTAATAACCAGCCGGTTAAGAGAAACAGCGGCAGCAATTGCTGACAGTCTTATACTTATGAATCACCTGTGCACAAAAACCCCGTATGAATTGCTAATGCAACTGTCCAAGGGTTGTAACATACTCGGGAGGACCGAGAAAGAGGTCGACGCTCCAGAGCTCCCTCCAGTGGCCGACAGGGAGGCTTCCACTCCTGAGGTCCCTCCAGTGGCTGACAGGGAGGCAATCGCTCCTGAGCTCCCTCCAGTGGACAAAGAAGAGGCAGACGCTCCAGAGCACCCTCCTATGGCTGAACAGGAGGCCTCCATTCCTGAGCCCACACCAGAGACAGAACACGTACGAGAGAATAATTCTCCAGAGCCCCAGCCTAGTTCTTTAGAGGTGGTAAAAGCTCCCGGAGTCACTCTCGAAAGGTCAAGAAAAAGAAAGCATAGAAAGCATAAGTCCAAGTCAAGTCATGTAGTCAAGCCAAGTCCCGATGCCTTGTCGGAAGTCATGTCCAGTGTCGTAGCCAAGTCTCGTCCCGACATCGCGCTGGAGGTCCAGTCTCATCCTGACCTCGCGCCGGAGGTCCAGTCTCGTCCCGACCTCGCGCCGGAGGTCCAGTCTCGTCCCGACCTCGCGCCAGAGGTCCAGTCTTATCCCTCACTCATAACTCCTCATCAGAAGTCAAGCCAAGTTATGATTCATCGTCTGATGTTATGCCTACTCCATCCCAAGTCACAGACTTCTCAGCCGCTCCAGCCCAAGTCACTGACTTCACGGTCATTCACTCGGCAGAGTCGTCGTCGACAGTCAGCGCTTCAGAGTCATCGTCGACAGTCAGCGCTTCAGAGTCGTCGACAGTCGGCTCCGCCAAGTTGTCGACAGTCAGCTCCGCCGAGTTGTCGACAGCCGCCCGCGCTCCTGAGTCGTTGACAGCCGCCCGCGCTCCAGAGTCGTCGACAGCCACCCGCGCTCCAGAGTCGCCGCCGACAGTCTGCTCCACAGAGTCGCCGCCGACAGTGTGCTCTACAGAGTCGTCCACGTCATAGTTGTCCACATCAGTCATCCACGTCAGAGTTGTCCATGGCTTCTCAAGCCGCAGAGCCATCCGCGATGGCCGCGGAGCCGTCCGCGACTGCCGCAGAGCCCATAGGCCAGTTGGAAGTGGGAAAGATGCCCGCCGTCACAGTCTCCTCGTCTGGGTCCTCGTCTCCAGGGGTCCTCGTCTCCAGTCTCCTCCTCGTCTGGGTCCTCGTCTCCAGTCTCCTCCTCGTCTCCAGTCTCCGCCTCGTCTGGCTCCTCGTCTTCAGTGTCCGCCTTGTCTGGCTCCTCGTCTTCAGTCATTGCGCCGTGTGGGTCATCATCTCCTGTCACCGCCTCGTCTGGTATGTCAGAGACCACGTTCACGCAGGATATCATGGACAATGTTAATCTCGAGCCCATGTGTCCAGGTCCTCCGGAGGGGAGAATCATAGCGGAGGGCGCTCCAGGAGAAAGCGCCCTTGGGGGGGGTTCTGTCACAAACTCGCCCGAAATAAATGGAGCTGCACGAAGTGCACCGGAAAAAAGCACTGGGTTTCTAGCTTGCGGAAAAATGATGCACTGCGCAAGAAGTGCGCACCAAAGCAGCACCTACAGTGCATGCGGAGGTGCAAGTTCAAGGTCACCTGATCCTAACGAGATTCAGGTGCAACTCGTAAAGAGAACTATAAAAGACTCTCGCTTTCGCACACACGATGTAAAGTATTAACGTTCCCTTGGAGTGTGTTATTACCGAGCCTGCTATTCCTGTGTTGCGCTTTCTTGTGAATGACCCGTTTTGTTTCCCGTTTACGATTTTCAGTCTTTGCCCTAGTCTGTCTCGTTTTGGATACCCGTTTTTGACTTTGGACTGTGATTGCCGATAATGTTTCCGTCTCGCCCAGTTTAGTCTGTTCGCCCGATCGCCTGACTTTCTGCCCATCCATGGATTACGTCTCTGCCTGCTGATTTGGATCTTTTGTCTTCTTTCTTAATAT
>JAQLOM010038987.1:0-27490 GCA_030068315.1 Chrysichthys thysi
ACTTTTGTCATGATAGAGGTGAAATGTTGTGCTTTGGCCCTTGAATTTTGTTCAACACAAAATGAACACATGAAAATTGCAACCGCTTGATTTTTTTTAAAAATCAGTCATTAAGATTAATCGATTAATCGAAAAATTAGTCGAAAAATCGGTCGTTAGTGGCAGCACTAATTTAAACCACTACTAGTTAAATTTAATGCTGCGGAAAGTCCAAGAGACAAATTAGTTCCTGTTTTCACTTAAAATATAGCTGCAATAAACAGACATATAATGGAAATTTTTACAGACAGAACTATTTTTGGTGTTATATGAAAATACCAGACATCCTCTCACCAATCAGATTTCACCCCTGCGCTGTGCTGCAAAAACCTATACAGGGAGTCCTCAGTTTACGGCGTCATCGACCTACGCCATTTTTGTGGTTATGTCGGTCGCCATCTCCCATAAAAGTCTTAGAAAGAGGTGCTGTTTACATTCGCTGTTGATATTTAAATGAATGCGGCGCTCAGGATCGACCTCTCAACCAAACCCGACAGAGTTCATACAAACCCTGAGCACAAATGTACAGACTGATCATAACAGAGTCCTTCGCCACATCAGCGAATCAACGCGACCGTTTTTCTTTTCGTTACCTAGTTGGAGATCCAGGTGCAGTATTAGGCTGTTTTAACATTATACAGTGTTGTACAGTGTGTGAGATCCGACTAACGGCGAAAACTGTGTTACGTTGACCTGTAGGAACGGCACTCTGCCATAAATTGAGGACCCGCTGTATTCATTCGGAAGAAGATCGCTCTTGGATGCTGAATAGAAGCATTTTTCCCCAGGCAGGTGAATGGAGAGCTTAAGAGAAGAACTTCTACACTCGGGAACGGTGTAGCCAAATATGCTAAACACCCATTTCCATTTGGGATCAAACGGCTGCATGCTGCAAAATCACGCTGTAATATTTAATATAAGAGAATGAAGGTTTCAGCTAGAGGCTCAGAACACACTCTGGCCCTGCAGTTATTTATACGTGTAGCCAAGAGCCTATAGTGCAGCAGTGTCCTTGAATAAGCCCATTATCGTAAAGATGCCCCAAGTGCACACTTTCCACCACCACATTCCTCAGTTCCATCCAGGACAAAATGAGAAAACTGTCACATCTGGTGAGCAGGGCATGACATGGAGACCCTGATCTCATTCCGACTCGGAATCTATTAGAAGTTACGTGCACACTTTTAAAAGGCCCGGGAGACGCTTCCCTTAAAACAACTTCCATGTACTACACTCTATACATGTTTAATGTATACGTTTCATGACAAAATGACGTATTCTTAGCGTCAGCCTGTCACTTTCAGTGTCTCCTTACCCCGAGGAAGATGTTCTTGGAGGAGTCGAAGCCGGCGGCGTAGATGCGGGCCGTGTAGGGCGGGGTACGCTGGCATATGATGCGGCAGGCGAAGCGTGAGATGGTGCTCTGTACGGTCTGCGTGTCCGAGTTACTCTGACTGCCGGGGATGGTGTCCGTCACCACGAAATCTATTGGACTTTCTGTGGAACGACCGATCTGAGGATACAGAGAGACAGACTTTGATACTACAGATTGCAATATTTACTTTCTAAAAATAAATGTTTTTTTTTTCTTATAATGGAAAGCAATTACGTTCAATTAAGCTCATTCCTATCGTGTATGAGCGGTTGTGTGTGCGTGTGTGCACGTGCATGCCCCTACAAATGACTCGCCTTGCTTGGCATATTTTAACCCCAAAGCAAATATTTCCACAGTTGCACATTGTTCTCCACCCAGTAACACGCTGGAAGTTTAAAACTACGGCCTTGATTACAATGATAAAGAAACCGTGTAGTGGAATCTGCCTGGATTAGACCAGATACAGGCGCCAGTTTATGGACATTCTGTTGTTCCTGTGAAAGGGTGCAAACTTAGACTCAAACCTCCACAGTCCAGTGAGTAAGTCACCCACAGAAAGTAGCACCACAGCAGGCATTATGTGAACTTATAGGTCCTAAAAGCTTTGTTTCACCATAGCCTTCTTTTCCAACAGTAATGTGATGCATTAACAATCTCTAGTTGGCATGTAAGAATAAGTACGTAATAGTGTGTGTGTGTGTGTGTGTGTGTGTGTGTGTGTGTGTGTGTGTGTGTGTGTGTGTGTGTGTGTGTGTGTGTGAATGCGCATCTGTACCTGGAACATGTCTGTATTGCTGTCGTGATTGTACTCTACCACCACAGTCTGAGCTCGGGAGAGAGTGTAGGAGATACTGTGCTGGTCCTTGTTACTTATGGCCTAAAATAAGAAAAAGAGGGGGGATAAAGGAGCAGAAGAACGACAATGACAGAGAGGGCGGGGAGAGAGAATGAAATACAGATAATAAAAGGAGCAGACAATGAATATGAATGAATATAAAGAACGACATCAGGAGAAAAGAATGAAAGTAATATGAGGATAAGAGAAGTTGTCAATTACAGAGAAAGACAGAAAGAGTTAGAATGAGAGAGTTAGAATGAGAGAGAGAGAGAGAGAGAGAGAGAGAGAGAGAGAGCTATTCCAAATCAAAAGCATATGAACAAAGTTGGCTCTGCTTCACAGAGAATCAAGTACGCAAAGATATACCATATTTATTACTTTCTAAAGACTGCACACACATGAATGAAATATGCAGATGTCTAATGTGGAACCTACATCACTCAGAGCTCGCTTCAAATGATTAAAGCACGCTGCTGTATAAAACACAAAATTAAGCATGTGTCGTTTTTCCTCACTTGATCGCCTTGGGCTTAAAACAAAAATCTGGGCAAAAATACGCTTAATACCATATTTCCCCATGTTCCCCAAGACGCACCTTGATTTTGAATCTAATGCAGAAAAAATTATTACACAAAGTTATTGAACTCAAGTTTTATTCATCATTCAGTTGGAGGAGGACCAAACTTACGTTCAGCAGCACGATTTCCATTCACTTTTGCAAACTGGATCACTTTCAACTTGAATTCAGTGGTGTATGAAAATCTTTTCTGAGCCATTTCAGGGCAAAATGTAACCATCCAGGTTTATAACAGGTTCGAGTAGCGTTGAGTGTAGTCGTACGGGTCCAAGGTCAAAGCAACAAATGGATGCTGCCTCCCCTAAATACTGTCAGGGAGTGTTTAGACATCTAGCACGCACGCCGCGCATGCGTCGCAGGCTTCTGCATCAGTACGGTACACTGATACACAAGATAACTGTGAGCTACGGGAGAGAGTGAGGCATCACGCAAGGCGAGTGACACGTATATCCGGGTATCGTCTGAACGTATCGTAGGTCATACGCTGGACTACCAGTGATGCCTGCCCACAAATCTTAACACAAGGCAAGTGATGTGTATATCTGGGCATCGTCCGCGTACTTCTGGGTGTCATCCGAATGCATCAAACGTTATGCGCTGTTACGCTGGCCTGCCAGCGACGCCTTCCCACAAATTTTAAATATTTTCTAAATATTTTACAATTTTTAGCGGATTGCAATCGCCATCGAAACTTAAAAATCACAAATCGGGCCATTGTAACTAGGGGTGAACCTGTGTTTCAATTTAGCATCCAGGCACATTGTTCATTTTATTAGTTTCTGAAAAAAAAAAACCCAAACAAACTGATGTGAGACGCAAACCTGGACCCTGTACCCATCATTTACTTGTGAGCTCCAGTGCACAGTTAAAACACCACAATTACCTTGGACAACAAACACATCGTCGGCGAGTCAGAGGACCTGGCGTTATTTTCACTTAAGCAGGACTAACACTTCATCTAGCTGCACCGCATTTACTGATGACTTACAGATGAATCTCTAAACAAAACAGCTTCTTTGGAAACACGTGCTAGGCGTTCACGGTTCACGTTTATTAGCTTGGGAAGCAAGAATGCACATGCACCCAGTGCCTGACTGTTGCACGTGGTGCAGTTTCAGAGCTGAGGCAAAGAGGCCTTTACTAGCTCAAGCGTACCCAGATGTGTGAAGCAACAAAGGTAAGAGTGTCTACATCCTGTGCTCGTGTGTGTCAAGGTATGCAACACGTGCACTAGGGCTGTCAGAACAAATGTAACTGTTTAAAAACCATTCAAATGTTCCAAGAAATATGGTCTCATGACCTCCTTTTAGGTGTAGATGTCAGATTTATTGCGCGGCCCTCGATCTCAAAGGGGTCCTTTAAAATTCCCTTCCCAGAAGCCTCTGAGTCACCATTTTCTATGCCATCGATATTCCACTATGTTACCCTTGGGGGAAGAAAAAAACAAAACAATCTACAACGATGCGGTGACATCCTCGGCCATAGATTATAAATCAAGTGATCAAGTTTAATTCTTTTGACTGATCCGTTTAGTTTTCATATGGTTACTCTACTGTAATGGACCACAATCGACCTCGGTTGTCTCATAGGCGGCCACGACGGAAAGAAAATATCAGGCTTATTGCGTTCAAAAACTTCCCTGGATTCCATGCGGATAAAGGACAAAGTATGAGCCAGAGTTTTGAAAGTGAATTTCGGAGGTTTTGCTGCAGCGCATGCACAAAGAGAGCTTGGAGAGTAGCGGTCGCATGCTTTCAAAATGCAGTCGCCAGTACGTAAACAAAAACAAAGAACTGGATTCAGGGAAGAATGAGCTGGCCCCTTTAAATAACATATAGTGGACCCTCGGCTCGCGAACGCGTCAGATGGCAAACAAATCAAAGTACGAACTAAATTCCCGAACAGATTTTGTACCGATCGACGAACAAAGCCTTGACTAACGTACAGACAGTCAGCAAGTTTCACGGCACAAATATTCATTTCTGGTCAAGCACTCGTGGTGTGAACGTATTCAACATGTTTTTCCGTTGCGTTTCTCTGCATTTTTGCTCTATAAGCATCATTACGGGTCCCAATAAAGTGGAAATGGTAGTGAGAGTAAACAGCCTAAGCGTATAACAGTTGAAATAAAGAATGAAATAATTGCAATAATCGCTCCGCCAGCAACTACGTATCCATCTGTTTATTTCATTCAGGTTTATTTTTCTAGAATTAAGGTGATTTTAATTTTATTCTATGTTTTATTGCCACACATAAACCCATAATACACTTTAAAAACATGTTTTGAGGGCTGAAACACATTCATTGTATTTACATTCATTTCAATGGGAAAAACTGATTTGGGTCATGAACAAAATCAGGTCATGAACAGGGTCTCGGAGCGAATTAAGTTTGTGAGTCGAGGTCCCACTGTAGTGCATTCCGACCCAATTTTTATGGTGAGAAATACAAAATCAAGGTAATCATTACAGAGAGGAAATTGTTAGTCTGAGTTAATAAATACCACAGAATCTGAAAAAGTGAAAACTAAATGTGGACAATTAAACGTTCAATTAACTGTGTGCTGTGTGTGCATGTGCGCATATGTACCTTGGCTGCTTGTGGAGTGCAGGCTATGTGGACAGTGCTGGGTTTGACTCCATTGGCTTTGGGACGCTTGAAGAGAGAAAAGCGGCTCTTCCGCCTTCCACGGTCTCCATTCGGGAGAGAGCCATTGTACCTGCGCACACGTGAGAAAACATACACACGTGAAAACATACTAAATAGGCACATAGTTTGCATAAATTATTAATAATGCACAGATGTAATGGTGCAGATGCAACACTAGGCACACGACAATTTCTAGTACTGACTTTTTAGAAACCGGTTTATAACGAAGTGCGGCCTTTTGAAAGTCGAGTTTGCCCTTCCCATCTCTCTTGCGACTAAAATCAATAAACTGAAACATGAGATGACGCAGGCCTTGACCACTGAGTGTTGGATAACAGTATAATAAATCCATTCTAAGCTTGGGTGTCTTACGGTTCGATCTAGTGCATATAAAGTGTTCCCCCGACCATCACACACCTCGCTCCTTTAACAACCGCTCTGTGTGTTGGGCGCACGTGTGGCCCACAAACATAAACACCAGAGCAATCACGGGTATTGTCTGCACAGAAAGCCCTCACTAAACAAAAACTAATGCTCTTAAACTGCAGAGCCGCTCCCCAGAGCCTGAGCCAAACAAGCACATCTGTGTCTCTGTGTGTGTGTGGTCCTGGAATGAAAACGCCTTCAGTGCACAGGGGGATAAAGTACATCGCTTCTTAAAGCTCTACTTGGATTTGTTTCTATCTTGTTCACTCCTGAGCTTCTGATGGATGCTCTCTGAATCAAAATCAATGCCTCCATTCAACGCGCTGCTGCACTCGATCAATCAAAAGTCAATGAAGAGACTCCAGAGTGTGTGAGAGCCCCGACAGGGCGACGCTGTACCACGTGCTCTTCTACACGCGTGTTTAAGCTATACTGGGGATGCACAGCAATCTTCATTAAGCATGCACCATTTTTCAGGTATATGATACCCTCCAGCTCACAGGATACTTACAATACACTTACGAATATAGTCACATCTCCTGATGGACAGCAGTTTTGGACTGCATTTGCACAGTAATTACCCTTTCAGAAGGTCCATGAGGACTATATAATGTATGAGTCCAGCTGACTGACCAATTTAATGGGTTTTTAATTAATGACAGCTACACTACGTTTCCTAATCCGACCTTAACCCCTAATTGAAAAATGTAACCTCTCTTAAAGTACATTGGTCTCACTCTTCAAAAACGAAGCATCTAAGGACAAACTCTTCACGGTTCTTCGTCGCTCGACTCAGATCTACTGTTACACCCCAGAGTTCATCGTTTTCCTCCAACAGCATGTCCCAAAGCATATAATTCCTCTTATACCACAGCAATGTGCTACGCCATGAATTAATGAGCAAACGTGTCAAACTCCTTATCCGTTTATAGTCATGCAATGTTGGGGAATGTTCACGAAACAAGTGCGTTCCTGTTATCGCTTACGTTATAGCAGCTATAAAATTACCTATAAAACAGCTTGTTGGGTTACGGAGAGATCAGAAAGTCCCATGTCCTGAAGAATTTTCCATGTCGGAAAACTTCCAGGCAGTTACAAAGTGCTGACACCTGAGACTCTTTCCGGAAATATTCAATTCCATTTAATTTTATTTGTACAGTGCTTTTAACAACAGACAATGTCACAAAGCAGCTTCACAGATGTATATAAATTCCGGTTATAAACTTATGAATCTATAAAAGTATCCATAAATATATAAACATACATATAATATAATAAGAAGCGACCTAGCAGAAGTGACTGTGGACCTAACGTCGGATGGAATGTGTTTTGCAGTGATATTTGTTGCAATTCTTTACTTGTTATTTTGAAATATATATAGATTGAGAAAATGTAATTACAGAGTTCTGAGACAACGTACGCCATTCTTGGCTGTTTAAGTCTGTCGATGTTTAACCGATGTTTGAAACAGGAGTGTTATGAACACAAGCGCATTTATAACAGGGACGTATGTAACGGCGAGAAGGATGCACATGTTAAAGATTTAAAGAACAGCTCCAAAAACTCTGTGTATTATCATTTCACTTAGATATCATGGCGAGGCTACGAGATGCCACCAGCAAGGACGTGACGAAGACATCGACAGGGTTAAAGTGGTGTTTCTGGACCTTTTAGTGTAAAAAAGTGCCTGTATGTGCAGAATGAGTTCTTTTGTTTTAAGGACTTAAACACAAACACATCTTCAGTGTCTTTTTCTTAAGGTTTTATTTGCGGTACTTGTTTTTGTTTCCTTTACTGATAAAAGTGTGGGTGCGTGTGTGTGTGTGTGTGCTACATACTGATAACATGTTGCAAGCGAAAGATTAAATGAAGCAGCTAACATACAGCAGGTTATCAGAGGTAACGTCTTAGCAGCTTCCCAGTAAATGAAACCATGAAGACTATCGCATTATCCAGCCTGAGCTTTTGAAATGATTGTGCTCCTACATTATTTATTTATCTTAATGCAAACCATTAAAACCTTTACCATAATCACCAGGGCCAACTGGATATCAAGAACTAATTGGAAATCTTGCCCATAATAAGGTGGATAAACTACCCTGTTCCTTACAGAAAGTAATGAATTAACACCTTCACACCAATCAAGAAGTGAGAATCCAACACGGTATAAATCAGGGACATAAAAGCAGAGCAAAAACGTGTGATGGAATCTTCTGCACATGTATATAGTCGGGGCCAAACATCTAACTCCTCTAGCAAGTAATCATGGAAAATTTCATCCTAGGTCTCCAGAGACGGCGCGAGTGAAGGAGAGAAGCAGGACAATAAAATATTGCAGGATTCCCGAACAAGTTCTGTGAGTCATGGCGGACAGGGGATTTTTGCGGCGCCTCTCACATGTTATTGCTTGACACATTCACTGGAAACAAAGGGGGGGGGAGTATGAAAGAATTTCAATATTGTCTGCAGTATGGAACAAGGAAAGCACAAAGCAGGCAGCGGAACATTAGAAGAGGAAAACTGTGTGGTGGAAGAACAGAAGAGTAATAAGGAAGTAGGAGACTTTTCTTCTCTGCTACAACAAAGAAACGGTTAAGACACCACACATGGTGTCTGTTACACCAAAAGCTATTCACTTGGATCATGTAACAGAGTACTGAAACCCCACAACTACTACCTCATCCCCATGTACTAGAGTTCAGAGGCTCATAAATACCCCCCATCCTCAGGCCCTAGAGTAGTGTGGTACAAAAATAACTCTTTTCCCATGTACTAGTATACAGAGGCTGATACATACCCCCATCTCCATGTACTAGAGTACTGAGCCTCAGAAATACCCCCAATCTCAGAGCCAAGAGCACCAAGGCTACAAAAAACTAACAAAAAATAAAACACTATCTCAGGGGTGGCCAAACTGCCCCACGGAGGGCCAGTGTGCATGCAGCATTTTGAGATGACCTCTCAATTAACCAATAATAAAGCTGTTTAGAGCCGTGGAAGGAGTCTTTTTAATTGCTGGTAGAAAGGTCATACCAAAAACACGCACCCACCCTGGCCCTCCATGGATTGGTTTGCCTACCCCTGCCCTATTTCAGAGTTTCAGAAATACCCCCATCCCCATGTCCTAGAGTAGAAAGGCTCATTAAAAAAAAAAGTCTCCATATCCCAGAGTGCTGAGTAGGCCTGTTACAATTATTACATAATTGCCTGATTGCAACATTTTGAGCCCCACGCTACAAACGCTGTTTTAGCAGCAACAACAATAATAACTAGACTGCATTTCCGCAAAAAAAATGCAAAGTGTGCTTGCTCAAATGTTGCCAGAAGCAAGTACACTAATGACTCCTCAAGGTCATAGAGAGCACCGGTTTTTCGAGAAATTTCACGGAAAAATAGGAATACCGAATGAACGTCAAGGGGTAACATAACCATTTGAACATGCCATCATGCCTGGATCGGAACGGACGTCTCAGAGTTGGAACGATGTCTCTAGCTCGAAAGCCCTAGCAGGAATAGGGGGCCGAAAAAACAGATGAACATAATAATAAAAATAAGAATAAAACTTAAGAAGAATAATGGTGTGCCTGCAGAACAAGCACACTAATAATAGTCTATTCGCTGTTACTGGTTACTCAGTTATTTGTCTTTTTTTTTGTTAACAAAGCATAAAGGCAAACGGAAACAATTTTTATGTCTTTTTGTATATTATTTTATACATTTTTTATGCAATTTTATTCATATTCATATTTATCCAGGGTTCATTGCAAATAAGGAAATTATTCTTCATAAGGTGTATGTGTATTATTAAACTATGATTGGACTTACTCTAAAATAATGGTGAAATGAACAGGGGGAAAAAGACAATTAAATCGTTAATCGCAATTATCTGTATAATGATTATTCGTCAGCTAAAATTTCATGATCACAACAGCCCTAGTGCTAAGGCGCACAAATACCCCCCACAGCTCACATATATACCCTACCCTCATCCCCAGTCATACGACCCACACTTTTTTTTTTTAAAGTAACTTGATCTTTCACCATAATATTTTCTATTAAAAAAAAGAAGAAGAAAAAAAAGCTAGTTTGCATGTTAGCTTGGCAAACTAGCTTGCTCCGTGTATGCAAAGCATGACTATTTTAGGTTCCATAACATCTGGGCAAGTCCCAAAAGCATTCAAGAGAGAAAGAGTTCTTCCTAATCAAACGAGACCCACTCGAGATTTCTCAAACATCAGCTCTTTTGATGAAGTCATTTCCTCACACGTGTTTCCATACCACTACTATGCTTCTGATGACACTAAATTCAACCTATGACTTCTGCCCAGATCTCAGCCTATCCTGAGACATCTCATCATGGATGGCAGGTCATCAGCTCAAATTAAAACCCCACAAAGCCCAAGCTGCTTGAAACAACCCCAGAAAACACATGCCCACGTCCAGATCCTGCGATCTCCCTGGACATTGCTTAGATCTCTCCATTTCTCACTGCATGGAACCTTGGGGTAACCAACTGTCCTTTTCTCTTCACACTGCTAACCTGCCAGGATCTTCATTAGGAAATCAGGAGGATCTACATGTTTCTCCAAAAAAAAAAAAGGACACGACTCGGGTGCTTGTTTAGTCCCTTGCCAGTTTGAAACCGGACTACTTCCCCTCACAATCTGCCCATCTGACTCCCACAACCAATTCATCTGTGTGACTTGTTAAATCTCCCTGAGTTGTCCCACCCCACCCCATTACTACGCTCCCTACACTGGCTTTCTGTAGCTGCCTGCATCAGAAATCAAAGACTCACACTTGCCTACAAAGCCAAAAAATGGCCCAGAATCCACTAACCTTAAAGCATCAATCACACCTTGCTCTACACAACGCTCCTTCTGAGTTTCTAGCATGGTTTAACTGGTCGAACCATCTCTCGGGGTCCAACCATGACACGCATCAAAGCTCTTCTAATGTTCTGGCACCCAGGTGGTGGAACGAACCTCTCTGAACAGCTGATCCACCGGCAGTCTTCAAAGAAAACTAAAGACCTACGCCTTCACCAAGCACCTTCAGTTAGCACTCTGGTTATCTATTTCTTTCTTCTTATCTCATGTTGTGTTTTCTTTTCATACTCTCCTCACCAAAAGGCTTTTAGACTAGACAGTAGTACTCTAATCCCATAGCTAGTGAACCAGCAGCAGGTTGTGTTTTTGAGTGAGACTACAATGCACTTCTGTAGGCTGCTCTGGATAACATGCTACATGCTGAAAAATGTAGGTCACCAAGCAAAGCTCTTTGGATTGTTTTATTTTTTCATCCATCCAGACCCAGGTCAAAATACAAAAATGGGCATCGGCATCGACTGTGCCAAACCAAACTTTCCACAGAAATAAAACAAACTTGGCACGTTGTCTTCCTCCTTAACCTTGGAAACCCCAGACCACCCCATCATAAAAGGAAAATATTTCCAATCTCCATGGGCTAAAATGAGATACAGACTCTGTGAACCCCAAAACTGGTGTTATTTTTTTTTATTTTTAAATTAACCCTTTCCTACTACATGTTATGAAATAGCCCTCGTGAGACATTCCCTAATGTCCACCAACCAATGACTGGGTTGAATATAAATATAAGGGTGACATAAAAGTTAGGGTAAAATATGACCTCAGGGGTGCTCCAGGGTTAATGGCACCTACTGGCACATGAGATGCATGACACGAATGTACAAGAGAATGGATGTACAAAGAGATCAGTACACCACTTGATGAGTGGTAACGTCTACATTGCTCCCGATGCAACAGTGGAAGGAAGCTAAAGCACACGTTTAGATGACTAGCATTAAACCTTTCGCATCCAGAACCATCAGTAGGGACAGCTATGCTATATAACTATATGTTCACTGGCCCCAAGCCCCTCATTAGTGACGTGATTCTGCGTAGATGATCTCATTTCTGTTAATGCCTCAGCCTATAATAATGGTCGAATTTCTCTTATTTTTCTCACAAGTCCTAATTTAAATTTCACTCGAAGGTTTTCAGTAGGGCACCGATATGAAAAGGCTGCAGCGATGCGGGCTTACCCAAGTACGATGAGCTCTCCGTATTTAACTGGCACTTTGGTGGAGGAGGTGGAGATGTTCTCCTGCTCGGGAGAAAACATGGGCACGGTGTGTGTATGTGTGTGTCTCTATGTGTGTGAGCGAGGATTCTGGCTCTCCAGCTTTCACCACAACACAAGTCACACGGTCGATCTCAGCTTCGCCTCAGCTTCATCGCTAGCTGCATCGACGACGCTGCATGGATCCTGCACAGAGAGAGGAGAAGGGAAAAAAAAGGGACTATTAAACAAATCTGACACTTTGGTTCAGCGTCCAGGTATAAGGACGAGCGGTAAAATACATTTTACCTTTATTTATTCAACCGTTCTGAGAAATCGGCTTCATAGAAATCTGTTTGGTTTTTCCCTTTCCCTTGACTAAAACTACTTGAATACACGCTTCATCCTCCGAACTCTTAGGCGGGAACTTCTGAGGAGGAAGACTTGAAGGCATTGGTCGTTGAAATATTTGTCCTATTTATAGGTTATACATATTACACCATTTAAAAAAACAACCAACCAAACACACAAACTGCCACCGTACACTTCTGCTAAGTCACGTGACCACATGTGAATTAATACAGATGTAAAAGACACTCTTATCTTAGACAAAGTGCACAACAAATCACGCTCACACACCTACAGTAAAATGAGATTTAAAAAAAGACAAACGGGGTCTGGCAAGAGAACAGCAGACACACAGATGAGTCAACCAGGTCGTTTTGGAAAGTTAATACTGTGAAGCTCTAATCTTTCTTCTGTTTCAGATAACATGACCTCACTGCCCACAGAGGATGGACGAAAACACTGGGCAATTTGAAAGCTGCTTACTGGCAGCAAGCGCCTGCAAAAAAATAAATAAAATTAATAATAATAATAATAATAATAATAATAATAATAATAAACCACTCCTTCATGTACATCATTAACAATACCCGAGCCATAAGTCACCCCAAGTTATCATTTTGTACCCCAATGTTTTCCCCACCTGTCTAGTAATCCCAGCCCAGCTATTCATCATTGTATCACTTAATCAATTCATATACATTAAGATTTGCAGACGGATGACAAATTAATGCAATTCTGTTGTGCTGTGGGGGGCGTTTATTTATTTTCTTGGCATGACTCGACTGTCCCTTTTAGCAGGGAGAGTTTCTGCAAATCAATAACGAAGTTCTTCGGACTGATCACCTTCGTCCTCCGAAGTAGCGTTCACCCAGGCTGACTCCGCCCGCATCCACAGAGCACGAGGGCTGAGTGAATGGTTTGATGGGGATAAAAATAAATTAAAATCGCAGACTACGACCTTGACAGCCACCAGATCACACCCAAATGAACATGTTTGTTTGTGTGTGTATGTGTGTGTGTGTGAGAGATTTTGGAGCGATGCGTTGGACAGCTCTCTCAGCCATCAACGGGAAAACACCACCTGAGGGGAAATCTTTTGGAAAAACTTGTGTTCATCCTTCCAGTATAGTTCCAGAGAATCTGAAGCAGTTCTAGCAGGTCTGAATAAACACTATTTATATTACATATGATCAGCCACCTTCATGACCAAGTATATAATGCCTACCGAATGCAATATTTATATTAAACTTGTTAAACTTTTCTCATTTAACAACAATCCGGTGGCAACAGGTTTGCACCCCAAGACAACTTTAGTGCACAATCCTGCATCATGGTATTCAACATATCAAACCTATATGCACCCACAGAGTGCAAGAAACACACTGCTGCTTCGTAACAATCTCACGAGACAGACTATACCAGGCAGAAAGGTGGGAATAACTATGCGCCATAGTACCTATTCACCAGGAATGCCATATGATCATTTCAGGATGCACGCAGGATCTAAGCTGTTTGAAGAAATTGGAGTGAATATTATTTTATATATTGAACACACGTACAGGGGGTTGATAAAAATAAAAACATAAACACCCCAACGTCGATATTTCATTTTGTCGCTCCTCTGTGTTTGTCTGCATTGTCTTCAAAAAAATCAATAATGACGGACGTGTGATATTCTCAACCATGTGCCCGAAGGCGAAAGAGAAGCACGTCGGCTACAATGCTGCTTGTCACTTAGACCGACTTCCAATTGCTTTCAAGCAGCGAGTCCGTACATACGGCATCAGCTTCTCTGGTCACCTTACTCTGCTGTCTTTTTAAATAACTTATTTTTTTCTTTGCACATTCCTTAAAATGAGATCATAAAATTGCACAACTTTAAACAGAAACCATTACACGGTGCTAAGGAAGGAAACGGCCCACTGCATACTTGTTACGAGTTTATTCTCCGTTATCTGCTCATCGGGACCGGCTGATCAATCAAACGTGGAATTAACCTTATCAGGAGAGACAGGAAGTCCGTCCCGGTCCTCTGGAGAGTTGGAAAAAGCTGTAATTCAAGCTAAAGATCCCTCGCTCGTGCAGCAGCCACATGCAGGACTCCCACAGGAAGTGATGTCACTGAGGACAAGGAGACCCTGAAGCTCAGAGTTTAAATGCTGAAAGCACTCACGAGACTTTCAGTGGGTTTATAACCACAGTGCGGCTGAACTCTCGAACCGGACTATTATTTGACTATTTTCTTCGCAACGGCTCCTTCACAAGGACTCGCACGGCAAACAGTTCACATCATCTGAGACTAATGATACATTCATTAACATGCGTTTCTTTTTCTTTTTTTTTTAAAGTAAAACCTACAATTGGTGATGTGGTGAAGTATTTTGTTAGCAGACATTTAGTTAACACGGATACAACACATTCTAATTGGTTGAGCAGAGCTCCAACAGTGCAGATATGGTTCATGATAACAGCAGTAATTGTGCATCACTCTGCTCTTTTGCAAAATGGTTACTACAGCAGTGTTCGCAATATCATCAGCAGACCAGGAAATCATTTTACTGCAAACACATTTAACCATTTATCGGGCAAAAGAACCATATTTGGTAACTTCAACAGACCTCCTGGAGAGACATGGGATCATCTTGGATATCACAGAACCACATGGATTCCTCCCATACTAAATAAATGTTATATAGACAGGTGCTCCCCTAGTTACGATGGTCTGAATTACGATTTTTCAAAGTTACGATGACGAGCGTGATGCACTAAAAATTGTAAAACATTTAGAAAATATTTAAGACTCGCGGGCAAGCATCGCTTGCAGGCCAGTTTAACAGTATATGACGCATGATGCGTTTGGATGACACCCGGAAGTACGCAGACGACGCACGGATGTACGCGTCACTCGCTTTGCATGTTGCCTCACTCTCTCCCCCAACTCACGGAGTTAACTTGTGTATCGGTGTACTGTCCAGTGCATTACTGTGTGTTTTTTGTGTGCTTCAACAGCTAACTTTAATTCAAAAGCATGTCTTCTAAACACCCCAGCATGTCTGCTACAGGAAAAGACTCCTGGGTAGGCTAGGCTAAGATAGGCTAAGCTACATAAGCTAGGATAAGCAGCGGCCTACGACATTCAACATACGATATTTTCCACTTACGACGGGTATAGTGGAATGCATCTCCATCGTAACTTGAGGACTACCTGTATGTGTAATATAATTTAATATAAACTCTTTTAATATCCCTCAGTAATGCCTTAGGGTTGAAATTTTTGAATTTCCACATATTCCAATCAGTGCCTTTAAAAGCTTAACAGGACTGTAAAAATTGACGCGTGCTAGCTAGCCAACCTGCAATAAAGTGAGTGGAGCTTCTTTAGGATCTATTTCCGCTTATGGAGCAGAAATAAAAAGAACGTTTGCCCATGTAGTGTTCGAAATGTCTCTTACTCGATATTAAGTCCTTGTTTATTGAACGTCTGTGCAAAAGCACAGTCACACTCGAGCTTGTGCTGTTGACCTGGATATCATCATCATTATCAAGTCTTCTCCCCTCTCCCTCACACCAGCCACGAGTCTTTTTAAAGGAAACGTGCAGGTTATTTTGTTGTTGTCAGGTGTGGTGGGGTTGAATAACAAGAAACAGAAACTTAGTCAGAACCGGAGAAATCAAACACAGGAATAGTAAGGCTTGGCAAGAGTGTGGAAAATGGCAACTAATGCTCCGCGACCTTGGCGTGCTTGCGTGAGTCTTTTTTAGAGCTCCCGCAATCAGTCCCAATCCAGCACACCTGTCGCCACCCATGTGACGTGCTGTGGTGTTGCAGAGGAAAACCAGGAAGTAGTCTTTAGCGGTGCGAGTCCTCTGACATGTGCTGCTATTGGGAGTGCTCAGAACAGGTGCGCTGCACGCGCACTCCACGTGGGCAAAGTCAACCACAGTTTTACGTATTTTTACTTTATATTTTGTATTCTATTTTGACATTTTTATATAAATATTTGTGGGTTGTGGAACAGATTATCCGAGTTTCCATTATTTCTTATGGGGAAACCCGCTTTGATATATGAGTGCTTTGGATTACAAGCACGTCTCTGGAATGAATTATGCTCGCAATGCAAGGTTCCACTGTATAGGAAAAATTGCTTTCCGATTCCTCTGTCAAATGACAAAGCTGGGACGACTGTTTACTGTAGTTATAATGCAAGGGACATGGCAATCGTTGGTGATCAGCAGAATAACACACTCCAGACTGACTGTGCTGTTATACAAAAACAAAATATCTTTTGCCATATCACACCAATCTGGCGTGGTCTGGATTAGTGTCATGTTGTGACACTACTGTTTGTTATTCCTTGTACATTGAATACAGCAAAAAAAAGGGGGGGGGGAGGGGGATAAATAAACAAACATACAAATGATTAAAAAAAAAAATATATATATATAAAAATAAAAAATAATAATAATCACACAATTGTCTGAATTCTCATTTTGATATTTTTATATTTACTGTTCTCATTTCAAAGTTGATCCTGTGATGCAACCAGTGGGAATAACAGTGATTGTGTGTGTGTGTGTGTGGACCATGTTTGTTATACAATGTGGGGACACAATGTCCCTCCAGTGTGATACAAGTCTGTTATTAGCACTTGTGGGGACATGACTCCTCAATTTTACAAAAATCTATGAAAACGATTAAGAAAAAGATAAAAAAAAAAAATAAAAGAAATAAAGAAAAAAAAAAGAAATAGCCAAAAGTCTTGTGTTTTGTTTGGTTACTTATGGTTAAGGTCAGGGTTGTCATACTTAGGGTTACTGTTGTGCCTATATAAATGAATGAGAGGTTCCCATAATGATATAAATACAAGTGTGTGTGTGTGTTTCAACAACCATACATTCGTGTACAGACCAAAAAAAAAAAAAAACAAAAAAAACCCACCACATTTTGAAGAAAGCCAGTCTCTGTTTGCTGTTGCTGGGAGAAAAGACAGAAGACTAGAGGAAGAGTGCGAAGGAAGAGAACACAAAGAGCACAGCGAGAAGGAGGAGAGTACGAACAGAAACAAAGTGAGCTTTATTACACTAACGAGCTAATAAGTGTGTCTCAGTCACGTTGTATGTTCGAGAAGCGCCCGTGTTTGTGTAAAGCCTGCATCAACTGACCTGCAGCTGTTAAATGTTGATGCTGCTATCGGACTTTAGTTCCCAGATTACCAGGCGGAGCTCTGTCTAGACGAAATGACCCATCAATACTTGTCCCTAACGCTGTTTATCCCTGCTGCATGGCAAACTTGACACAGTTTCTATGTGCGTAATTATTTATACACACACACACACACACACACACACACACACACACACACACACACACACACACACACACAAAAATCAACACAGAAAACCCACACGCACAATAAAGGGATGAAACGTGCGATTTAAAGGCAATCCGAGGAGCGTGAAATCTGCAAGAATTTTTATTCCCCCGAGGTTTCATATTGTACAACTTCACTGGTACCGCATCTCATCAAAGACGCATCGCAAACACGGATGGAAAAAAAACCCACAGATGCGTAGGCGGGTGCGTTTTAAGGACGAGTGAGAAAAAAAAAAAAAGAAAAAAAAGCAGAGTTGAAACTGTGCTCGATTGCAGGGTCACTGAGGTCAACTTTCATACAGCACATCAACCAAATTAGCAGACTAAATAAAATGAACTGAAACTGGCAAAAGTGCGTTATTGTTACAGGAACAGAGAGTAACCACACATGGCCAAAATATTACGGCTTGTCATGGCACTGATCCCACAGGCTGTATTGGTGTAACCAGAAAACCCCGGGACTCAGATCCTAACCTGAAATACAGGTAGTCCTCAGGTTACGAAGGAGATGCGTTCCGATATCCCCATTGTAAGTGGAAAATATCGTATGTCGAACCACTGCTTAGCCTAGCTTAGCCTAACCAGGGGTCTTTTCCTGTAGGAGACATGCTGGGGTGTTTACAAGACATGTGTTGAATTAAAATTAGCTCTTGAAGCACACAAAAGAAGAAAAACAAAAAAACCAAAAAAAAAAAAAAAACACACACATGGTAATGCACTGTACAGTAGTACACTGATACACAAGGTAACTCCGTGAGGTGCGGGAGAGAGAGTGAGGCATCACGCAAGGCAAGTGACACGTACATCTGGGCATCATCCGAATGTATCGTACCTCATACGCCGTTACGCTGCCTGCCTGCGAATCATAAATATTTTCTAAATATTTTATCATTTTTAGCGAATCACAATGGTCATTGTAACTTCGAAAAATCGTAAGTCAGGCCATCGTAACTAGGGGAGCACCTGAAATCAAGCATATGAAATCACAAATCAGTCTACATGAATAATAGCAGTTTGATCAGAACAGAATATAATTTATTTCTTACATAAAAAAAGTTACCTTTTGTCATATCAATGTGCACAAAATAAGCTGTTATACGTTTGCAGAAAAATAAAAATCCGGCATTTTCTCCGCAGAATGCAAAAAAAAAAAAAAACCCAACCCACTGATAGAAGAGTAATTGGAAAAGGAAAAGGTACTCATCCAGATGCAGAAAAGTCAGACAAACAGTCGTGACCCGTGATTGGTTGTTGGGGAAAATGGTAGTCTGCACACACACACACACTGCTTGTTATATTACCGCTTGTTATATTATCGCTGTTTTATTAAAGATTAGTGGCAAAGGTACCTGACACAGCGTACTATTAAAAATCTGATAAACTGCCGATATGTTTAAAGCGATCGACACCTCAGTGTAGAGCTGCACATCATATAATTATTTTAAAAAGAAAAAAAGTTTACAGTATTGCACCAAAAGCAGTGCTTGTAAAACATCATAACAGTTCCAGCTTGATTTAGTCCGTTTCTTTCATTAGCTGTACAAATTTCTTGCACAACGATCTCTTTGGCATGATATATTTACTTATATAAAAAAAAAAAAAAAAAAAAAAAAAAAAAATTAAATTTAAAAATTAAAAATCAAGACAGATCCTGTGATGCACTATGCAAGTGTGAGCTCGGTTTCTTTGGTACTTGCGTTATACTGCGCTCATGATGAATGCATCACATTAACGATTCATAAAGCTTATGATTAAGTGGACGGCTTTTACATAAATCGCTATAACAATGTGTATAAATTCCTTACGAGCGCATTATAGCCTGTTTACTCTAAATATGACCTTCGTGGAAAGTGTCGTTAAATTCTTTTGATATACAAGCGCTTTTAAGCAAGAGTGCATACTCGTGAATAATAAATAAATAAATAAATAAATAAATAGCTTTTAACAGGATATCGATACGTAGATTAGCCTAACACTTTTATCACTGATCGTTATCTTTAACATTTACAACGCGGCCTCGGTCTGAACTGCCATATTCGCCGGTAATGAATAATAAGGCCCATTAAAGTGAAGAAATAAATGAAAACCACTGATGTTAGCTGGGTGGACAGGGAGTAGCTGTCATTTTTCCATCAACCTGGGGATCATTACTGAGTCGGACATTAAACCCGATCGCTATATTGGTAATAAGACTGCGCAAGATCTTCTTTGGCTGTTTGAAAGCGCCTATTCTGTATTTCTTTCATGATTGTTAGTGATGGACTAAGAAAGAAAAGATGTCAATCCTCAAAGCCTACTGGCAACCGAATGCACACTTTCACATAGAGAGAACAAACTGCAAAAAGTGAAGAATTTCCTGAAGCAGCTCGTGGTTATGTTTGTGTTGTTTAGGACATTGAGAAAGAATGACCAGGGCCTCCACCCAGCAGTTAAAACAGAGAACTGGGTTCAGCAAGGACACAAACGCTTGCATACGTGCGCACACATACACACACACACACACACTTGTGCATCTGAACAGGGCGGTGTAGTTGTTCCCCAGCTGTTCCTGTCCTGATCACATGCACATGTTGTTCCCTCGATGTTGGCAGCAACGCTTTTAAAAAACAAGCCTCCTTATCTCCTCTTCCCAAAACCCAAACACATTTTCTCTCCGACCGACCCGTCTCCTTCTTTCGGTCCTCCTCTCACGTACCTCATCTTCCTTTCTCTTTTCACCATGCACGTTGTTCTCTCCTTTCTACAACCTTTGCTCTTCACAGCAAGTCATTAATTGTCACATTAGAATTTTAAATTGGTCCGTCATCTCTTACGCACCACACACACACACACACACACACACACACACACACACACACACACACGGTCCAAACATCATGCTCGCTTTCCAGGGACAGAAAGCCGCATCGTTTATGATTTACAAAACACTGGGATGGAAGCTTGTGTAAAAGCGGCTTGCGAGGAAAGCAGTGAATTTTAAGCACAGGGCTACGGCCTCGCTTACTGACCACAACCAAACACCAAATACAGGGAGATCTCGGTTTACGGCGTCATCGACCTCCGGCGTTTCGTGGTTATGTCTGGCCCCGTGTCCCATAAATTTATTAAGAAAGTCTTCGAAAGAGGCATTGTTTACATGCGCTGTTGATATTTAAATGAATGGCTCTCAGGATATCATGGCTCAGGATCGACCTCTCAACCAAACCCAACAAGAGTTCATACAAACCCTGAGCACGAAGGTACTGCCCGATCATAACCAAGTCCTTCGCCACGTCAGCCAATCAGCGCGATTGTTTTTCTTTTTTCTTTCCATTACGTAGTTGGAGAGCCGGGTGCTGTATTAGGCTGTTTTAACATTATACAGTGTTGTACAGTGTGTGAGTTCTGATTAACGGCGAAAATTGTGTTACATCGAGCCGTAGGAACGGAACTCTGCCGCCGTAAATCGAGGACTCCTGTAATCCCCTGCTTCTGACGTACTCTCTACAGCGCTCGCACCGGCTCTCTTCTGTTGTATGCATTTTAATTCAGTTCGATTCAACTAAATTTATTTGTTTAGCACTTTTAACAACATACACTGTCAACAAAGCAGCTTCACAGAAGTATATAAATTCCAGTTATGAACTTATGACAAGTTTATAATACAAGTGGAGGAAACCTTGAGAGGAAGCAGACAGGGAACTCGTCCTCATTGGGGCAACACCCGATAGCGCCATTACAAATAAAGCGCATCGTTAACTGTGCATTATATGGGTTAACAAAATTAATCTTTTTTTTTTTTTAAGTGCAGTTGTGTAGTGCAAAATTCACTATAGTTTTAAAATCAAGTCTGTTCTGTTTCACTTTTAGAGAGAATTTGAGTTACTCAGCAGAGAAAACACGTGACTTTAAGGAGAAAAATCTGCCCCGACCGATTTGCATCTTGGTGTTTATAATAAACAGACACCAAATCGAACATCATGTGATAAATTGCGGTACAAATTCATACCAATTCAAATTGAGGAATTAATAAACAAAATGCAATTAAGGCTGTGTAAGCTAAATAAATCCCGTGGCAAATAAGTTGAAATTTTTCATCATTGTTTAATTAAATAAATAATTTTTTGTGTGGCAAAAAACTGAATCACAAACCCGATATCGTGAATCGGACCGAAATGTGAATTGCCCGAATCATTAAATGGCTAATAATCAACAAATCTAACAGCATGAATTGTGCAAAAAAAATTGTGCTTTAAAGTTCTGGCTAAGAGTTTCCTACATTACCCACAATGCTTTACAATTGCCCACCCGATAGTGGCACCAATGGGATTCTTGCAACATTTGACTCCAATTTAGTAACACACAATTTCTGCCCTCTGATTAGAAAAAGAAAACACCTCTTCAGCTCAGAATTTCTACTTGGAAACTCAGGACGATCTCCTCAACCCCAGGTTCAGCAGGTGACCTCAAATCAACATGACTGCTCACGGCATCAACCGTAAGCAAAGCACGTCTTTACTGTAAACGAATTATACTGTGTATACCGGGTTTCGCTTTGGATCACTCAACATACGGACATGCGTTCACTTGTTAAATCTGTAAAGCTGATTCTACATTTTTCATGAAGCTGTCCATGGTCTTTCACACTCGGTAGCTCAAACAGGTTAAAAAAAAAGTAAATAAAATAAAAAAGACGACATAACTTCTTCTGTAACTCACCGCAACTGCACTGTATTACGTAGCTGCATGGCATTCTGGGACCAGAACTTTCTGTCTGCCGCATTATTACTGCTGAATTATTCCTAACACCCTATCGCCTCCTGGAACGTACAGAAAATTTCCTGAAGTGCCCGGCTAAAACCATCACTCCTATTAACACTAGCACACTGGATATCATTCTCAATAAGACTAAGTGTCCCAAGTGTCAGGTCACGTCATTAATCCCAACCTGGGATTTCAGGGTGTTTTCAGTGTTAGCTTTTCCTTGAGAATATGAAATTCAGACGCAATGCCGAGATCTGGCGTGAAAGCTGACCATGCCTGTCCAGCGTACACACAGCCACAGCTTGTTCACAAGATCCTGAAATCAGGGCTAACAGCAGCTTTCAAGCAGACTGATTAAAATGACACAAGGGGGCCTGTGGACACGGCAGGATGATTTCTCAACAGAGGCACAGGGCCTCATTTAGAGTCCAGACTTGTTTACACCTACTGGACTAATCTATAAAAATGATCTGAGGCATCTGGTAGCAATAAAGACCCTCCCAGACAAGAGAGACGAGGCTTTGTAACCCCCAGATGTCACACACAAGTGTTTGTGTCTCACTTCTGACTGCCCTGGAGGGCAAAACAATGCTTAGCTTGTATGTATGCTTTCAAAATCACATCGCATACACACACACATACCCTATAAGAAGCCTAAATGGAGTTATTTAGCTCACCCCAAGTGATTAGACTGACAGGAAAGGCATCACAGAGACAGAATCTAATCAAAATTGAATGAAAGTCAGAAAGAACACTGGTGTGTTAAATCTACTGTTTAAACACTAACATCTTAAACCATCAACCATAATTTAAAAAGCATAGTGCATCATCTCGAACAAAATTACATCCCCACAGGTCTAGTGCCCCGCTGGCTAGCTACAGTAAATGCTTAGCTCCGCCCATCGCCATGTGTTTCAAAGACGAAACAGAACAGAATTTCCTGGTCACTTTTTTTTGTCTAAACCGTCTACAGTTTGCTTCCGCTATACAGGTGCTCCGCTAGTTATAATAGCCCGACTTACGATTTTTCGAAGCTACAATGACGATTGCCATACGCTAAAAATTGTAAAATATTTAGAAAATTTTTAAGATTCGCAGGCAGGCATCGCTGGCAGGCCAGTGTAACAGTGTATGATGTACGATACGTTCAAATGACCATCATAACTTGAGTACTACCTCTACTGATATCTGTCCATTTGTCACCCAAAAATCCTTTTTTTAATCTGTTATTCTCCTATTAAAGTAGGAACGCTTGGCGACACTTGGTTGACAGATGTCCAGGACGAGACCGGTTAACTTCACCATGCCGTTCACCATCACATGCCTATTTTTCTGGATGAAAAATGAATATGATCGGTCACCCATTTCCATTAAAAACGCTTGAAGCTTCAAGAGGTTTCCTAGGAAAAGGGCGGCGCAAATGTGCTAGCTACACAGACATATAGCCAAAGTCCTTAAAACGATTACAGGATCTCTGATGTAGCCTCCATCCAGCCTCCCTGCTATTGAAACTTGTGCGAGAGCCACTTGTTGATCAGTGAACACACACTACCTTTAACATTAGGATGGATTTTCTAAGTAGTTAGTTCACAATGCACTTGTTATAGCCATACATACCAAACAAGGAGTGCTTAACTCACCCTGATGAGCTCACTGCCTGTTCATTGTGCCTTAGTCACGTCCGTCTGTCTGTGAATTTCCAGTTCATGTGATAAAGGTCCTTCTTAGGTGTCTTTGTATTTAATGGAACATCTCTGGCTGAAACTACTTAAGCTCTCCAGATAGAGGTAATAAAGAGAATTTGAGAACGTGACAGTCATTTGATCGTTTCTATCAAAACAGTGACTTCTCCTCTCATCTCTACCGCCCAAACTCGGCAAGGTGAATGTTCCTGCTGTGTACTCTGGCTGTGAATTTGGCAACATTGCGGAGGTATTTTGGGTTTATTTTTATAGAAAGGGAGTGCACCGTCGGACACAGTCCATTTTTTTATTATAAACGTGATCTTCAGCACAAGGGGTTGATCGCTAGCCACGTAAACAGAGGGAACCCTAATGGACTTGGACAATGGAGTGCTTCATACCAAGCATGTTACTGCTGTATCAGTACCGGTATTGACAGGTAGCCAAAGTGAAAAAACTGGCACCAGTGCATTCCAGGTAAGTACAGTGGCAACGTCGGTGCCAACATGATCGATTGAGAAATCAAATTTAGAAAACCCACGACGGTTTACAAGTATACTGAAAAAGGCGACAGAGTCTGAAACTTTCACACAATAACCGTCACGCATGTCCCAGAAACGGAAACAGAATCTGACCCTAGACCTCAGATAGACCTCACAAGGGCTCTCTGATTAAAAGAGGAATTTTATGCCACTTTTTAGTTACGCACCGGTTTTACAGCCAAATTAAAAGGTCATGTTAGTGCGGTTTAAAACCTACAGCAGGCAAAGTTGAAATGAGGCATTAAGGTCACTGAAGGCAACATCTGTGCTTGAGGTGATCATATCTGTCAAGGGAAGTGAAAAATACTGCACTTCAGGTGCTACTTTTTCTTCAACAATTCAATAAAAATAAATATGATCAGAGAAAGACCCATAGGAGCACAGTGTTCCACCAGTGCACACACCACTCCTGGACAACAGCATACACAAAAATCAGCACCATGGGAACGGGAGGCACACGGACAACGCGTGGCTTTACTCCTGGCATTGACGTGCATCCTAGGAGATAGGACTGTCTCGGAGATGCATCGTGATCCAGTCATTTCTAGCAGGTTGTATTTTCTACGAACCCGGATGCTTGTGTCATGAGGTTGCAAGATCGTGCTCCGATCAGAACGTTGTATCAGAGTTGTCAAAGTGGCTCTGGAGTGGAGAAGTTTCTGAAAAATTCTTTTTTTGACTTGAGAACTGTTTAATAATCATTGATCAACATGCTAAGACACTAAATACGGCAAGCAGCAGCAGTCAAGTGTGTTTGTTTTGTTTTTTTGTTTTTTTTTGGCATAGAACGTGAGGCAACATCTGCGTAGAGGATCACAGACAGGTCTAAGGAGAGGACAAGAAGAGAGACAAAAAAAAAACCACTGATGTGGCCGGATGAAGCTGGATGAGAGTAAAATCACAGTGTAGCACCCGTGGAAAAAGAAATAACCCTGTGTAAGATTGAATCCTGCTTCGGTTTTGGGGCTCATGAATTGGACGGAGCTTTGCCTCTCCTGCTGTGAGGAGATGGACGTGTCCGGAGAGGCTGTTGATTGTGTGCTAGGAGTGAATTCAAAACAAAAACTCTTAAAACGAACAATCAGAAAAGCTAGAGGAGTGAAGTGATAAAAATTAAATTAATTACGAATGGGGTTATAATTATTATCCGTAAATCAAGAAAAAAGGGGGAGAGATTCAAATACTAAAATATGATGTATAAAAGAAAGCCAGAGGTGACAACGGTGATTGTGGTGTAATATCAACCCATACATGCAGCCACACACACCCAGACGGCAAACACCATGAAGACTGACGGATAAGTCCCCGAAGCTTAACATGAGGAAATACAGCACCAATTATCTGCAGCAAAGTGAAGTGTGAGAGGCAAATCTCTCTCGCTCTCTCTCACACACACACACACACACACACACTTGCGTATTACGATTCCAAGAAGCAGGAAGTTGACAGCATTACTGCCATCATCATCATCATCATCAGAAATCACAAGTTCAAATCCCAGGCGTGCCGGAGATCCAAGCTGGGATACGGTCTGTCTAATCTCCATAATCCAATCCTCCATGTTAATGTCTGCATCTGACAGCGTCATTTCAAACGTTATACCGAATAAACACCCCAAAAAAACATCAGTGCGAATTCTCAAACTCTCTCACTCGTGTTCACAACCTGTACAGAAGAGTGTGTGGGATTGTGTTGGATAGCAGATTGCAGATCTGCGTTTTTATTCAAATCATTTCCACAGAATTCACACGGGATGTGACGCGCAAGGTAGGATCAGGAATCAGCGTAACTGACCGTCTGTCGAGTCACACTGCCTCCCTTCACCATCCTCGCTTCCGACACATCACACTGCACTTTTATCGAACATCAACAGAACATGCTCCGATGGTCAAAGCTGGGCCGGCTGTAATTACCTCACACTGTACATCTTCACGTACAATACATCGTGTTACACACCGCTACACGTTGGTTATCTCGCAAAAGTAAATAAAAACTGCACGTAAAGGTTTCACAGGAGCATCAGCATTCACTATGGTCCGTATCGTGGCCGCCGGTTTCACGAGCAGGAAGCTCTTTAATAATGAGGAGATCACACTTGGTGACTGAGGATTTAGACTTTATTACTCAGATATATAGCGCTTAGGCATGATGCAAAAAAATAAGCAAAAGCACGTCCTCATTATTTTGGTGAAATATATTTATGGTTTCTTAAATCTAAGGTGTTTCCTAGGGCCAAAGTACAATACCGGCAGAAAACCTCGGCTGTGTCCAAAATTGATCAACCTAGTCGCTGAAATCTGCTGCCTTTACCTACACCGCCACATCTGTATTGATTCTGGTTAGCTTTTAAACGATACTATAGGTGCTGTATTGTTTCGTTCAATATGAGGCTCTTGATTTGACACATTAGCATTTCAAGCAATGTATTAACAAGGGCTGGTGAACACCACACTCCTCTTACTGAAGCCTACTGTTTCTCATTAAGTAACATACAGTGCACCCCCGGCTTACGGATGCGTTGGATGGTGAACAACCTCCGTCCACCTACGCCAGCGACTACATATCCACCGCAAAGGGAACATGCATTAAAATTAGTGCTGCCGCGATTAGTCGACGTAATCGACGTAATCGACTATGAAAATTAGTCGACGTCAATTTTATTGGTCGACTATTCGGGGGGGGTTGAGTGACCCCGGGAAATATGCTTTAATGCCTTAAAAAGCGGGGGGGGGTCCCGCAGCGGCGGCGGCACACCTGATAAGCCAGTGGTTCTTAAACTTTTTTGGGCGCGACCCAATTTCCGGTCCGGTGGATAT
>JAQLOM010039141.1:0-17731 GCA_030068315.1 Chrysichthys thysi
ACGTTTTGGCATACGACCTCGCTCCTGAACGAATTAATGTCGTATGTCAAGGTCCCACTGTCTCTTTTGTGCAAGATCTGTAAATTTACAGATGCTCTCAGAAAGCAGGAGGAATAAGGAGTATTTATTTATTTATTTATTTAGTTTTATATATAAGTGATAATAGAGGTTCCTTGACAAGCTGATATAAATGCTGAGAGACCGAGAACCAGAATAGTCATACAAACTATATGACTATATAACTACATGGTACACTACGTGTATTTTACCACTAGATGTTTATAATGATCTCTACATGCTTTAATTAAAATGGTCTTCTCAGAGAGTGCTCGATATCACGGAGTGTCACAGACTTTGTCGTCTGTGCTTTCTTCTTGCAAGCCTCTCTGCTCTGATCTCTATTACGGCATACCAACTATTCATTTTGTTATTATTACTAGCGCTGACAGCGACACTGATTTCGGTATCCAACCTCTTTGATTTCCAGTCTTTTTCTCATTTCTTATGTCTACACCTGAGAAGCCGGCTAGCCTTTTAAAAAGTGTTATTCAAGGAAATTGCAGCGCTACCGTAGTAGGAACGCTACATTGCACGACACTATTTTATAAATCTGAATAAGAGGCATCTTCATGACCTTTGAATTATAATATTATATATGTATGGCGTGTCTAATTCTGTGAGTAAAAAAAAAAGTTGATCCATATTTTAGCATTTTAAGCAGGATTTTAATATGAAATGCATCACCTATTCAGTGGCATGAAAATAAGATTTGTACTCTGCAACATAACGCGGTTTTGCCAGACCCAATGTCTGACTTCAAGGACTTTGAATACAAGAGCAAAGGTTACAAGTCACAGTATAATTAATTTTTTTTTTAAATTCCGCATAGCCCAAGTCTTCGCCAAGCAATTTCACATCATCGCTATATATAAGAGAAATCGTGGAAATAACAATTCGGTGTCCGAGCACCAGTTAAACAGTGAGTGATTGGTCCTGTTCTGACAGTAATGTGACTGATTATACAATCCTATTGCTATGGGGCACGGGGACCCAACATGGTGCTCCCTGGTGTGTGGCTTATTCTGTCCCTGAAGAAGCTTCTCTTCTTATCCAAAGTGGCATGCAGCGGATGGAAGTCATCGTCCATTATGGCTAAAGGTTTGACTGTTCTCAGTACTACCACACTTCCCAGAGAGTGATGTTTAATTAATGCGACAAAACTCAACTTTTTTATCACTTTGGAGAGCTTGTTTGCAGAACAAGCAATAATGCCATTGCCCCAACTCCCGACAGCACAAACTAATGCACGGACAATGACAAACCGGTGGAAAATCCATAGCACTGCAGGGAGCCAGCCACTGACGCAGCTCGGTCTCCACTACGATTCTTGCCCACTGTCTCAGTTTTGGCTGTCCAATCCCGTTTATCATTCATGACCCCCCTGGGATATCTCTCCGTCATCACCACTTAATGTAAACCCCTTCAGCAAATATATCCGACTATTATTGAGGCGCAGCTAGGTAATGTTCAATATTACTGGCTTATTTCAAGTAGGGAGAATAGTTCCCAAATTAATGGCTCCAACTAGGTTTCAAATTGTAATAAATTAACTTGGATGGAAAAAAAAGAAAAAAAGAAAAAGGAAACCGATTTGCTTGGAAATCTTTAAGAAAATGTCAAGCTTACAGGAAAAAATCCACCCTGACCATCCCGCATATTAATCTTGATAAGTAACGTGTGCTCTTCAGTGGCATTCAAGATTTATTCTGTAATGAATTCTGACCAGGCGTTTTTAGTTTAGTTTTTTCCACGGTGGTTAATGGTGTTCTACATGACCAACAATGACATTCATTTACTCGCTGAGAGTCATGCCAGTGGGAAGTGCGCTGCATTCATGGGGCCTTGTAAACGGTCATTTGCAAGTTGTAATAACGTCATTTCCTCTCTCAGCACACTTCGCAAGGTCTATTGTTTGCCCTGTCAGAGCATGCAAAGCTCCTAAAAAGCTTCTTTGACCAAACTTTTCCATTTGCGAGCCTGATTGTGACTATCGTCGCTATTGTACTATAGCATACTTCAAACATTCACGCTACATTTTGGACTGAAACTGCAATACAGCCGCAACGGCGGATCAGAGCCAGTAGCGTGAGTGATGATCTACCCGGCAGACAGTAACAATTAGTTAGCAGCAAGCTTTTGTTCAGGTTTCTCAAATAAAGACAATGGGTTTAAGTGGAAACATTAGGAAAAAGTTTTTCATTGTATGTAAAGGAGTGTCTGTACTGTAGAGCTGCATCTTGAATGAGACAGCTGGCTCTCTGAAGGAACTCATATAGGCATGGTACACTGGTCTACTAAACCGACAGTCACCTGTGATTTACTCCTACTAATCCAGCATGGCTTAACTAATAAACTGGAACAAGAACACCATCGTGCTTGAAAACATGCAAAATGCTTCAAAACCAGACCATTATTAATGTAACTGTTGATTTAAAAAACAAACAAAAAAAAAACAAAAAACAACACCCAACAGAACAAATTAGCAAAAACAACCAGTAAATAAACCACTAAGGGTGCTGGGACGCTCTGCCCCCAGTGGGTTTGAAGTTAATTTAAGGCATGTTGGCATGTAAGGCAATGACATCCTCATGCAAATTTCTGTCTTCAAACATCAACCTATTTTAATGACCCAGCAAAAGCAGTTAGTCAAATCGAGCAAATAATTCAGTTATAAGGCACGTCAAGGTTACACATTCCAGTAAGAACTGCAGTGGCCTGTGGTCCTATATATCTTATTACTACTTTCCATGATTCCTCGCATGTATAATGGGCACAGCTTCAAGTCAACCTTAAGCAAACGACACTAAATATGTTTTTTTTTGTTTAAATAGCTAAAACAAACCCATAAAAACCCCCCTCATTCTGCACATATGGGCATTTTCTTTACACTGAAAACTCCAGAAACGTCACTTTAACCCCCATCATCTCAAATTGTAGCATCGCCATGGCAACCAAGTAAAATGATCACACTGTACGGGGGTTTTCCGTAGGTTTGCATTCTTCAGCCATGTTCGTCGTGTAGATGACGGAAACCTGACCGAGTTCTTCGCCGTCGGGGACGTTCCTGTTATAAATGTGCTCATGTTCATAACGCTCCTGATTCAGCCATTGGTTTAGCGTAGCCTGATTGTTCCTAGAGCTCTGAATGGCGCACGTTCTCGCAGAACCTTTTAAGGGCATTTTCACAATACAAACCGTTATATTACAAGATGTATTAAAATACAGAAGAGAAAACAAAGTAACCATATATAATTTAATGAAGGCACTGTGAAACACCCTCCGCCACTTTCACCGGACATGGATACTGGACATTTTGCCAGTAATGATTTCTCCAGGATTAGCTCCAGGAATTAGCCGGATTGAGCTGAAGAACTTAACTCCAAAAAAAATTGCATAACTGTTTCTTTTCTCGTTTAATTAACTGTTTTTATACCACAGAGTCGTTCAGTTATGGGTTCTGACGTAACATGACTGATTAGTTTTTTCATACAAATGAATGATTTATTGCAGTCTTTCCTGTATCGCTGCATTATATACGACTCTGTTGTCACACTGTGCAGCCTTGACGCCTGTGATGTGGCGGAGCCTCAAAGGAAATAGCCCCTTTCTGTCAGACTAAGAGTTCTTGTACGTATGCCATGAGCAAGGCAGAAGGAAAGGGAGAAAACCAAAGACTGCGATCAAAGTCCTGGTGTGTAGATGAGGTTTGCAGAACCCAGCTTGTCCAGGTGATGGCCGACTACTCAGCCTTGTTCTTGTGGCATGATTTATATATCTTCTTTTCGCTCTGTCTTCGCGATCCCCACACGGTCGCAAATCGGACCAGATGAGGATCGTCGTGGCTATGATCACACGGATGGATCTACTGCATGGATTGCCAGGCCACACGCAGGCTCATGGGCAATTTAGGGAAACGAATCCACCTAATGAGCATGTCTTTAGACTGTCAGAGGAAACCGGAGTCCCCAGAGGAAACCCACGCGGACACAGGGAGAACATGCACACTCCACACAGAAAGGCACCTGCGCCGAACCGGGGGCTCGAACCCAGGAGCTTCTCACCGTGAGGCGACAGTGCTAGCCACCGTGCCGCCCCATGTTTTATATATAGTTTTAGAGCAAACGTGCAAGAAATATAGGACTATCTTAGTTTATTCATTGTAATTACATTTAAGTGGTCTCCAGCTTGTATGGCAGTTTTTATTTTCAATCAAAAGAAGATAAAAAAAACCCCAAAACTACTGTAAGAAAACAAAGCCAAATGTTTCCTTGTGGGTCTTGATGCAAGGGTTAAGTATAGGCAGAGCACTCATCATAGCTACATTAATAATTATGTCAGTGTAAGGTCCTCACAAGGTTAATGGACCAAACGTGTGTGCGTGTGGAGCCAGTTGTGAGGTGCTAACAACCTGCAGAGAAATGGCAACGCAGCTCCAGACCACTGTCTGCATCCAGCAGCTGTTCCAGTCAGTGCAAATGCTGATGAACGCACTCGTGTAGAAGCAAACAGCCAAAACAATGCCATATGATGCTTGAGCTCAGCTTGATCTGACCTTGCATAAACAATTACGAACTCAAAAGCACTTAACATTCAGAATATAAACAGCCCTGATCCAGAATTACTGAGGCCCGCGGGCCAGTTTTTATACTGTACCAACAGATTCTGTATATACCGGCCATAATGGACAGCGACAGTGGTGCTTGAAAGTTTGTGAACCCATTAGAGTTTTCTATGTTTCTACATAAATATGGCCTAAAATGTCACATTTTCCCATTAGTTTCACAAAGGGGTCTATTCAAGTTTGATGTGGTTTTTTTGAAGTGCATCATGGCAGGAACAAACGGGATGTATAAGGACTTCCGGGGGAAAAAAAAACGAGCTGTTGATGCGCATCAGGATGGAATAGATGACAAGTTTTATGATTTCAGTCTCCACCAATCCACAGTCAGACAGACAGAGGAAATTCAGGACCGTTGTTGCCCTCTCCAGCAGAACAATGGCTAACCAACAAAGATTACTCCAAGAGCAAGGAATGTAATATTCTGTCAAGTCTCAAAGGAACCCAGGGTAACTACTAAGCAACTAATCACCTCTCTCACATTGGCTAATGTTCATGGGTCCACCATCAGGAGAACAACATTGATGTGCATGGCAGAGCTGTATGGAGAAAGCCACTGCTTTCCAAACAGATCTTTGCTGCCTTTCTGCAATTATCTCCAGCTCGCGTGGACAACCGAGAAGGCAATTGGAAAGATTTTGTAGCTGGGTGAGATGAAAATAGAACTTTTTGGCTTAAATGAGTAGTGTTATGTTTGGAGAAAGGAAAGCTCTGCTTCCCAGTGTAAGACCTGTATACCATCTGTGAAACATGGAGGTGGTTGTATCATGGTTTGGGCCTGGTTTTCTGTATCTCAGCCAGGACAGCTCGCCATTATTGATGGAGCAATGAATTCTGAATTATACTGTCGAATTCTACAGGAAAATGTTAGGAAGTCTGTCCGTGAACTGAATCATGCAGGCATGGGTCATGTAGCAATAGAACAACCCTAAGCACACAACTCGTGCCAGATAAAATGGTTAAAGAAGAACAAAATGAATGTCTTGGAAAGGTCAAGTCAAAGTGCTGACCTTAGTCCAATAGAAATGTTACGTGAGAAGTTTGTGTGAAGAAACCCACCAAAACCTCAGAGTTGAAGTCGTTCTGTACAGAGGAATGAGCTAAAATTGCTCCGAGATCCTCCAACAGTGAACAGAAGTGTTCCACAAAAGGGTCGTAAAAGCAAAGGTTTACGTAGTTTTGCCACTCGTAGCTATATAAAATTTTGCCTCATATTCCTTAATATTCATATTCCAAGCAAAATATTTTTGTACGGTTTGTTTAATTGAGTTCTCCTAATCTACTTATAGTAAAAAATCTCATGATGTTTTGGGTCATATTAATACAGAAACACAGAAACTTCTAAAAGGCTCACAAACTATTACGCACCACTGTAGATTCCGGTTTCCTGTTATTTTCCAGCATCATCACATCACAAAATATTGCATAATGATAGTTTATGTGCAGATGAAATAATCTAATGGAGAAACGGCAAACAAGGCTATCAGCACTAAGGCATTACACCCAATCAAATCAGGATTCTTCAGCACAGATCAGAGCATTTTGGTGTAAATGGACAGACTAGGGTGACTTATCACAGTCAAGGAACTGTGAAGTGCTCTTCTACTAATGCTGAATTGGAGCTCTAGTACTAAAATCACCATGGTGGATAATCAGCATTCTGTCCGTCTAACATCCTGCAAAGAAAAAACATTATAGCAAATCCTGCATCACTTCTTTATATGCTCTGTTCAGAAAAGAGGCTAATCCTGAATAGGCTCAGAGCACTAAAATGCTGAGGCCAAACATCCACGTTGTCTCCCTGCCATGTGTTCAGCTTTCACCTGGACTAGGCTTCGGTTTGACCACATCACTGACCAGAATGTCACCGTTATTGACGATGAATGAGTGAATGCTATCCTTACGGATTGCGTATAAGAAGCAGGAGATGCTCTTATGTGGCAACGGAATTGAACACTTGCAAATCCTGATGATTTTAATACAGTCAACACTGATCCAGTCACAAGCCCTTAAGCGTTGAGCATGTACTTAGACTGCTTTCTCATCCTCTTAGACAGGTTATTTATTCTTAGTATTATTATGATTATGGAGATGTGTGTAATCGTCCGTGGTCTCTCTGGTTAATAAGTAAACATAGCAACGGTAAACAAGCTACTAAATATACCACAGTGCGCTAGCACACTTCTCGGGACAGTGTGTCGGTATAGTGTATATACAGTACAGTCGATCCTCTCATTAATGGACTAATAGGGGGAGAGGTTGTCCGTTGACGTGAATAGTCCCATGGTGGGGTGGTGGGGTGGTGGTTTAAAATAGTAGAAATTCAAGGAAAAACACCACTAAGTTCCATAAAGTGCTCCCCAAGTACTGTACACATGACAAGCAGCGTAACGACCAACATAAATAGGTAAGGACATTAAATCCTAATGTAAATAAAGATGTAAATACAATTGTAAAGGTGATTTCCCTTATGTGTGTTCACACCATACTCCTCACAAACACCAGACTTCTTCATGAGCTCTAATTTCTGCCCAATACTAAGATGGAGACGCTTTCTTTTACCACTAGACTTATCTTTGGGTGCTATAATGACGGCACTGGGCAGAAAAACAGTGAATAACAGCAAATAATCACTGAAAAAACAGTATAGCTTCACAACGACCACAGCTCAACCGACGCTTGTAAACAACTACTGTAGTAGCACGCACGCCACCGCCACCTTGAGGACAACTACTGAACTACAGGACGCGAATAGCAACACCCGGGATTTTTAAACTTTCATACTGGACATTCTGGCTAATGGATTATGTATTCAGACCAGCGGATGTTGTCCGTCGCATCTGATATCCATTAATGCGGTGTCCGTAGATGAGAGGATCGACTGTATATGCAATATTATGCATTATGTATGCATTAGGATTTTATTGTCTTTTCATGGAGTTTGTATTCAGCCTAGTGGACAGTCCTGAAGACTGGCATCAACTTCTTTACGTAAGGACGGTGTGCTTAAGACTACTTTGCACTTCCATAAGCCCTTCATGACAACTGGCAGTTTGCCTTTGGAAGGCTTATTCCAACAAATGGCTAAAAACTGGTTTAAATTTTGACATCAAGTTTGCATAACACCTGAACCCACTTTTGCTAAGGTTGCATATTGACACTTGGACTGACATTAGTTAGAACACCTAATGGTAATGATGTGACATAACTTGTCATAGCTTTTCATAAAAATTGTCTAGAATGTCTTTGCATGCTGTAATCCCTTCACTGGAACTAAGATGCCAACACTGGTTCCAGCATGACGATATTCCTGTACCTCAGTCAGATCCGTGAAGACATGGGTTGGTTCAAGGGGCCTGCACAGAACCCTGACGTCAACACCACTGGAACACCTTTGGGACGAACTGGAACACTGACTTTGTACCAGACCTCCCCCTCCAGCATCACTGCCTGACTTCATTAATGCTCTTGTGGCTGAATGGACACAAATCCCCATAGTCATGCTCCAAGATCCAGTAGGAAGCCTTCCCAGAAGAATAGCGACTGGAGAATTCTAACCGTAAAGGGGGGTTACATTTGTAATGGGATTTTCAAGAGGCAACTTGAATCCTGAAAAGTCTGTGCAGGTTTCCTCTGGGTTCTCCAGTTTCCTCCAGTCTCTGATATCCCATGGATACTGTTAATTTTCTCCCAAGGTGTAACTGTGCGTGTGCATATTGTCCTGAAATGGAGGCCATATCCAGGGTGTATTCCCATCCTCGACCCTAAACAGGATAAAAGCACTTATTCAAAATGGATGGATGGATGGATGGATGGGTAAATGGATAGATGAATAAACGACTGAATAAGTTTGAGTTCTAGAACAACTGGATAAAGTATTTTTTTCATACCAACCTAAACCTGTTCTTAACGACCCATACGATAAAATCTCCTGCATTAAATGAACATCTCGTTCATTTTACATGAATGGCAGCGTATTTTATAATGCAGGTTGGGTTGTTTTTTGTTTTTTTGTTTTTTTTTTGACAGCTGAATATTTTCCTGGTGTAAGTGACTGTAATTGGGTATTTTTACCCAGCACATCCTGCGTGTTTGGTCTCTATTACCTGTCAGAATGGCATGATGGAAGAAACTAAACCAGACTCAAACGTACCATCCAAGATGACCATCGTGTTGGAGAAGATTCGGCTCAGCTCAACGTTTCTCTCGGGGGAAAAAAAATATTATTCCGCTTGGAAAACAATTATAGTGGAGGGCACATGTTTATTTCACACTGCTTATCAGTTTCTCCCGAAATGCTTTAAAGCTTTGGCAAACAATCTTTCATGAAAATTATTTTTCTAAACACATTGTTAAAGAGGAGCTGCGGTTTATCTAGCTTTGTGTCATTTTGTCAGATTAAAGCGAGACGAGCAAGAACACTGCTTTCCTAAGCTTATAATCGAGATCCAAGTTCTCTCTCGCGCGCACATACATGCAGCTTGTTGAATGTGCCTGTTGTCATTTTTCTGACAATAATTAATACACAAATTAATTACCCAGGTGTGTGTGTGTGTGTGCGCGCTTGAGAGAACTGGGAGAGAGAAAATGCTTTTGATAGAAAATGTCCTTTCAGGAATAAACATGAAAAGGAGGGAACAAAGCCAGGTATATGCTGTGGACATTTGAGCTTGAGTTTATTCCCAATTTGAATTTGTGGTGTTTGTTTTAAGCTTTGAAACCTAATGCTCAGGTCAGGATCTCAATCAGAATGAATTTGTTAACCTGGTTGACAAGAGACATTGGTACAAAGCAGACAGTGTAAATAAAGTGTGTAGCACTAAAACACGCCTAACCTAAGTCATAAGCATTTTTTTTTATCTGTCTGACGATCTTTGATTTCTCCTGTACTGAGGTTTATTGCTTAAGAAAAACAAACCTGCTCTGATGTCTCATGGACATCTCAGATGCTGCTGAGACAAAATCCTTTAATTGAGATGGCTTCCTGTAGACGTTTCAGAGTGGAAAGCTCAGTTATCTTTTATCTTGCCTATTTATCTGAAACGGGGCTGTTCAACTACTTTCTTATGAGAGCCAACTTGTTCAAACATAATTAGCTGGGGAGCCAAAGAATAATTATCAGGTTTTAGCCCTTACATGGCAACGTGAAAAAGAACACTAAATGTGAGCCGTGCTGGCATAATGAGTCGGAATGCGCATGGGCTAATTATGAGCTAAGAGGCAAAACATGGTTTCGGTCGAAATGAGATTTTCTCGAAAATGAGTCCGTAAAGCCCTCATTTATTGATCCCCCATGATAAAACAGCAAGAAAAACATCTCAAACTACTTTTATTTGAAGGTTTTGTTCATTATGTTCATTCGTACGACTTCATTAATTAGTCCTTTGTTGTAATATTCCATGATAAATCCGTGTTTTTCACCGCGCGCTCGCGGCGTGACGGGGGAATCCCCCTACCTGTGTTTGGTATCGTTGCGAAGCGTAGCTCCTCTACTTCCTGATAATACACATGGAATTCCCGATGACGCTTTTATGAACCAATGGAAAGCGAGTTTACAAACCACATTAGGCGTCAAACGAAAGCGGCTAGTTGCTAGGCGGCCATTTTTTGTCCAATTTCAACAAACTGTGCCTCATTTTGAAGGTTTTTAGACGCACAATGTGGAAGTACCAATAATTCACTTTGGAAAATGTCCTCATTCCGAGTCATTATTCCAGCACGGGGCACAAACATCCTCAATCCTGTCTCTCAAAAGTTGTTATTATTAACCATGTATTTAGTTCACGATGTAGGATTCAACCAACAGAATGCATGTATTACAACACACAGCGGGCATCAGGTGCCCGTAGCGAACTTCCAAATAATTACATTCACGCTCGCTTGCTTTTTCTCAAGCTAAATAAGAAGAACGATTCTCCGTTTTTTCAGAATTTGGGCTTCCAAATGTGTCCGTCAGAACCAGCAAACACGGATTCCTCTTAAAAAGACCAAAGAATCCTTACCCTTCGACTCTAATTAAGCAGATGAAGGTAAATCGTTATATTTGACATAAAATTACAAGACAGTTTAACAACACATTTTATCTCCATTAAAATACAACAAAGTCCACGGTCTGAAATGCAATTGTCTGCTACCATTTTCTATCATGCAACGCGACTAACCCCTATGACTAAGAGAGGTAAACTTGGAACTATCCCTGTTTTACATTTCATGCTGCCCTTTTTTTTCCTTCTTTTTTAATAACTTGTACAGCTGTGCCATAATGAACTCCCAGAACGGCTGACCGATCTGATCCGAACGCTTCTTCAGTGCCAGGGGCCCTGAAATCAGGCACAGGTTTTACAGTATCCAGCCTACTCACCAAACAAAGCGTCATTGGATTTCTACTTAGGTCACTGCCACATCCACTCTCTGGGCAACATTTCAGAAAAATCCAGGAAATACAAAATTACACGGATAAATTCATTTCCTCAGAACCCGAATACTTCGTTCACAACGGTATTCATTCTTTGCCAGATAAACGGCAGACAGTCAGATCGTCTGACAGCGATTGCTCTGAAGACTAACTCTAGGTATTATTGTAGAAAATCACAAATCAAATTTGTTCATAAACACCACAGACCTATGCACCGCCCTAATATATTTATAACCTTGTTTCACTGTTAATGTCTGGATTTGTAACAGATCAGTTTGTACCTGGTAATGATATACGGGGAGATGATGCGTTTGCTCTTAGTCTTTGCCTGTGTCTTTGCTGACTGACCCTCTCTGAGCTCTCTGCTTGCTTTCACTTATATCACTTACTGTAAACTCTTTCTCTTTTTATTCCAGTGTCGTCTTCCTTTTTCTGCAAATATCCTGCTCTGTGTTCAGGATCGGCATCCCAATGCTGTCTGTAAAGGCACTGCTTCTCAGCTGCACTCAATTTAGCCATACCTGATGAAAGGGGGATTAATAATAATAAAGAAAATCTTGAATCTTGACCTATTAATATTTTATGCCAGAGAACTGGGTAAAGTTGATCTGTATGTGCATATGGGTAGCATCAGCGACGGTAACACCAGTGACATGAAAAATGCTTTTTGAAAAAATGGCCACTACAGGGCATCAAGCCATATGCTGTCGGTCGTACTGTACGCAGAACGTTCTGAACTTTAATCCATATGTAGGCTTTTTATATTTAACGATTCCCTAACAGTAAAGTGGGTCATACCAGGGACTTCATCTAAAAGCTTCGTATTCATTTCTGAGATAAGAGATAGTCACCACTACGAGGCTTTATTTCAAAATAATTGACTTTTCTTACACGGTGACACCAGTGACCCAGCTCCAGGGGGCTGTTAGTTTCTGGATATATTTTATTATAAAAATGAGGAGAAAACCTCTATGCTTGACTGTGGGGATGAGCACTTCTCTGGTGCTTGGAATTCTATAGAATTGATTAAAAACCAAATCCAGGTAGTCCTCAAGTTACGATGGAGATGTGTCCCGCCACGCCCATCGTAAGTCGAAAATATCGTATGTCGGACCACTGTGTTGAACCACTTAGCCTAGCTTGGGTATCTCAGCCTAGTTTAGCTTGGCTTAGCCTAGCCTAGCCTACCCAGGAGTCTTTTCCTGTGGAAGACATGCTTTTGAATTAAAATTAGCTCTTGAAGCATACATTTAAACCGAGGTAATGCATTGTACAGTACACCGATACACACGTTAACTCAGTGAGTTGTGGGAGAGAGTGAGTCATCGTGCGAGGTGAGTGATCCGGGCGCCAATCCGCGCACTTCCACATGTCGGGCTGTGTACTTCCGGGTGTCGTCTGCATGCGTCCAGGTGTCATCCGGACATCCGCATACGTCAGATTCTGTTATGCTGGCCTGCCAGCGAATTTTAAGTATTTTCTAAATATTTTACAATTTTTAGTACTTCGCAATCACCACTGTAACTTAAAAAAATCATAAGTTGGGCCATTGTAACTCGGGGAGCACCTGTACTGTTAAACTGATGGCTTATAAAGTTTTAACTCATAGTTGATGGTAATTATACCCAAAACCCTACACATGGGATCTTCTACTTACAGTAGAAATGAGACTTTTTCCTCATATGAATTTATTCGTCTTCTGCCACTTAATCCTGTTCAGGGTCGCAGGGGGAAGCTGGCGCCAATCCCAGCTGACATCGGGTAAGAGGCAGGATACACCCTGGGCGGGTCGCCAATCCACTGCAGGGCAACACATGGAGACAGACAACCATTCACACTCACATTCACACCTACAGCCAATTTAGAGTTGCTAATCAGCCTAATCCCCTCTGTGCATGTCTTTGGACTGTGGGAGGAAACCGGAGTACCCAGAGGAAACCCACATGAACACGGGGAGAACAGAAAGGCACCTGTACCGAACCCGGGGCTCGAACCCAGGACCTTCATGCTGTGAGGCAACAGTGCTAACCACTCAGCCACCGTGCCGCCCCCTCATATGAATTTCAGCCACCTAAATTAACAGTTCTAATAAGTGCTGTGTATTTGTTGTCTAGTGACCGAAATGACTCTTTTTTGATATGGGGAGAGCAACAAATCCAGGCTCACAGGAAGTGACAGCAAGCTGCAGACACTAGTAGAGGTGGCTGCGTGGTAGATCAACCCGGGGGTATACGTTGTACCAAATATGGTAGGTGCTTGCCTACTATATTTGTAGCGCCTCCTTCATTGGATCGAAGCTGGGTGTCAGGATTGCTGGTTGGGCAGGATACATGCACTTAGATTATTTAGATTAAATATCTAAATATTTATTTTAAAAGAAGACAAGTAAACAAATCCAAATCAGCAAGCAAGAGACGTAGACAAAGGAACGGGCAAAAAGTCAGGCGATCGGACGAACGGGCTTAACAGGGCTGAGACGGAAACGTATTCGGGAATACACAGTTCAAAGTCAGAATCTAGGATAACAACAAGGCAGACGAGGGCAAAGACAGAAACTCGGAATCCAGAAACAACACGGGTCATACACAGGAAATCAATACAAGGGATCAGAAGGCTCGGTAATAACGATCACAAGAAGGACGCTAATACTTCGCACCATGTGTGCGCAAGCGAGAGTCTTTTATAGTTTGTTTAACGAGCTCCACATGGATCTTGTTAAGATCAGGTGACCTTGAACTTGGGACACCACACGTGTCCTCCTTCTGCTGTGGTGCACTCCTTCCGCACAGTGCGCCGTTTTTCTGCAGGCTTGAAACCCGGTGTGCTTCGTGCGCCGCGGAAGCGCATTCAGTCCGGGCGAGTCCGTGACACTGGGATAATCACTCGCCACCACATCCAGACTGCAAGGAGGTTGTGGAAGGCGTTCGAACCCAAGCTGTTGCACTGTCTCTAAAGTCGTGGCTGCTGTGTGAGGACGTGCATTATCATGCTGCAGCAAGGCTGTTTTGTCCTCTTCTTTTGCTGCGAATTGCAGGTAGAAAATGCACAGTGATTTGCACGTGTGGTGATCTCTGGTTGGGTATGGACAGAACAGACATGAGGATTGCAGGTAAAGGGGTTTTTAATGAGGCTTTTCAACTTGCACACACAGACAGACATAACCAAACGTAGACACCATCCACCTTTCGGCTCGTCGGGCGTCTCCCATCGCCGCACACTGTGAGACCTAAATAGGGATGTGTTAATGACCACAGGCCATTTGCCACTTAGCTCCCCGATTCGGCTCTCCCGCCACTAGGCGGCGCTCGGCCACACCCGCGCCGCCACAGCACGGTTCACTGTTTGTCCCTGCGCTTGGAAATGCACTAGAATAGGGCCCTTCAGGTCACAAAAGAACGTTAACATGATTTTCTTGGTGCAGATGTGTGATCGAGCTATCCAACTGGCGGTGTACGAGTACATAAGTTGCATTTTGCGAGCTTCTCTTTGATCTGGTTACCACATAATTTAAACATTGCCTTTAGTTTTTGATTCTCCCTAGTATGTCAGATGCCACTTGCATATCTGTCAGTTCTAACAACAGGAGGGCTCGTTTAAAGTGTTCCGTGTTAAAAAGGATCACCTCTGTAGGTATACGGAAGCTATCAAGCCACTCGTTGGGAACGAATGCCGTCATTATTGAGTTAATCCAAACCCTAACCTAGCATTTTTCTGGGAGTTACATCGGGAGATAATAATTTCAGTTTTAGTTTAAATCCAGTCAGTTTATCCACAGGGTCACAAATCGTTTTTGTTCTTTCTTTGTAATTGCAGATCGAGTCTGGTCAAGAGCTGGGAAATGTCGCTCAGACAACACACCTCTGCCATGTACTCCTCAACTTGCATTTGGGATAAAAAAAAAAAAAGTAGGGTGACTACGAGTCATTGTGCTCAGCTGACATATCAGACAGTGACGTGACATGGGCGAGAGCAGCTTTCGGTGGCAGAAATTGAACACGGTGCTTTTTTTCTCTAGAAACATTGGTCTCATGGGGAGATAAGCCGAGCCTCCAACTAAATAGGCCTGATCTAAAGAAACCAATGTACAAGATGTGCACTGAGATTTGGTATTGAGTTTTGTTTTTCGTGCTCATAGATCGATGAATGTTGATACACCAGTGATGTCCTGTCTTTGGACATAATCATCTAGTGCAATTACCCTAACCCAAAAAACAAAAAAGGCAAAATGTTATGTAAAAAAACCCAAACTGGCTGAAATGCTCTCGATTTTCCTCTAGTGTCATCATGTAGTCTTTGCTTAGCTTAAGAGCAGCAGCTGTGGCATATTTCGGTGTCTCATTAGTGCTGCTATGTGAAGGCTCTCAGTTCCATGACCCTTCTTGAACAACTCGGGCAAATTTCTACCCATTAATATCTGCTATTCACACCAAGGGCCTCCTTTTTGTCACCTCTGAAATATTAACAAGCAGTTAGTGAGTGTGGATCGCTACAGGTGTGTGTAGATATGTGGACCATGTGAGCACAGGGCTGTAGCATGAATAAAAGCCCTCACACACACACACTGCATATGCCACAAAGAGCACGTTCGAATCTCCTCACTTGGTTGTAAAATATAAAGGGTGTGTCTCTACACAACGCAGCTTATCAATGAACCTGTCAATCATAAAATCCTAGATTTAAAATAAAGTCTCTTGTAATTGAGGATCCGAGTGTGTCGGTTCGTTCTTTCTTGCTCAGTGCTCAGTGTGAGGTGGTGCTGGGACTTTTCTCAGCAATGCTGAATGCGACGCATGAGAACCCCTAACCCCCCGGGTGGGACACCAGTCCATCACAGGGCACCATTCAGTACATATTACACATTACTGTCATTTGGCTGACGGCCTTATCCAGAGCGACTTACATTTGTTTCACTTATACAACTGAGCAGTTGAGGTTAAGGGCCTGCTCAGGGGCCCAACAGTGGCAGCTTAGTGGTGCTTGGATTTAAACTCCCAACCTTCCGATGAGTAGTCCGTTCACACACCCGTTCACACCTAGGACGATCCTGGAGAGCCCAGAGGAAACCCATGTGGAAACGGAGAGAACATGGGAAACTGCACACAAACAGTAACTTAGGATCGAACCCAGGACCCTGGAGCTGGGAGGCATTAATGCTACCCACTGCACCATGCTGCTGCCCTTTGCTAGTTTTATTCAATCCAGAATGGCAGGCAAACAGTTGGGCAGTACTGAAACGTGAGGCAGCAAATGGTCAAAAAAAAAAAATAACAAGGAAATTCAAGTTTTGACCAAAACGTATTATTTATTTATTTATTCATTCATTCATTTATTCATTCGTTCGTTTATTTATTCGTTTATTTATTTTACTTACGTGCTTATCTTTGAAATGTGCTTATTTATTTATTTCCCACATGATGGGATCTAGGTTACTTTCTAACCTGGCCTTGGCTGTCAGTTCCCCGAAGATCACATTCTTTGCTGCCAGGTTCACAAATGCAGCAGTATAACAGTTTCAACATGCCTAAAGATAGATAAAAGCCAGTCAGCTAACTGTGCTACTGTTGGACATTTGCATGACATGGCAAAGTGCGATAACTTGTTTTCTCATGTAAACTTACAGTATAATCAACAAAGATTTGCCAGTGATGCTATCATGGCATCCATAGGTTAGGGTTATAAATGTAGTCACATGGCTCTATGCATGTTTAATAGCCACTCCTACTGATTGGGAGTGACGGTTTACATGGTGTAAGGTCTGCATTATCACATGTAAATGCCTGGTAAAATAACCCGCTACACTCGTACACAGAGAAGCGCCACAAACCCAAAGCCTTTTATCTGCGCTAGGAAAATGTGCAGAGCAATAACAGGGCAGCAGAGTCCCGTATCTGCTGATCCTCCGAGATTCCAGTGAGCCACAGGGGCTGCTGCAGGATCTTGGGTCTTATCTCTGTACTTCTCTTTTTCATGCAATGTGGTACTTTATCTTTTTGAAGATGTGCATGGCTCTTGGTTTAGATCGGATGAGCATTTTTCCCCCCACTCGGGTACAGAGAGTTGAATGCATGAAACTGACAGTGTGAAGCCAGTGCTCACATTTACCTGGCATGAGGTTGTCCATTTTCATCCACTTTCCTGATTCTCACTTTTAAAAAAGCACAGTATGGCACAAAATGGACAGGAAATTGCAGGTGTTAAAAAATGACATTATCTTGTATTTTTCCGTGATTATATGGGATATTTCCTCAGGATGAAGTGCCCTGGATACAATGAACAGGCTTATACAGGTGCTCCCCGAGTTACGACGGCCTGACTTACGATTTTTCGACGTCACAATGACTATTGTGATCCGCTTAAAATTGTAAAATATTTAGAAAATATTTAAAATTCATGGGCAGGCATCGCTGCATATGTCGTACGCGGACGTTCAGATGACGCCTGGAAGTACACGACCGACACCCGGAAGTGCGCGTATGATGCCCGGATCACTTGCCTCACACTATCCCTCACTCTCTCCTGCAACTCAGAGTTACCTTGTGTATCAGTGTACTGTACAGTGCGTTACCTCGGGTTTTTTGTGATTATTAACGGAACAGCTTCAGCGGTGGCTGTCTGTAGACAGAGCTCAGTATTTGTGT
>JAQLOM010039443.1:6296-17721 GCA_030068315.1 Chrysichthys thysi
TAGTTGGAAGGAAGGAAGAAGGGAAGGATGAAAAAGATTGGATTTGAAGGAAGGAAGGAAGGAAGGAAGGAAGGAAGAGACTGAAGTTGAATGAAGGAAGAGATTGGAGTTGGAGGAAGGAAGGAAGGAAGGAAGGCAGGAAGAGATTGAAGTTGAAGGAAGGAAGGAAGGAATTGAGCAGATTCATCTCTTATTTCCTTTTTTTTCTCACCTTAATCATTATTATCACCATATTACCCTAATTGTCCTTAATACACTCCTAAACTAAGCTTCTCATAATACCAGGACTTTGTCTCTCGTCTGCATGCTAAGCATTTCAGCATTTAACTCTTCTTCTTCTTTTCGCTTCTGAAAGCACCGCCGCGTCGATGTCCGTCCCTGAGCTCACACAGCTCCATTAGCTCTAGACAATCCTGCTTCCAAGCACTCAGTGAAAGTGAAAAAAGCTCACTCTCGTGACTTTATTGTGTCGTTCTGTTAAATCTGTCATGTTCAGTAAGCTTCATCCTGGTCAGAGTCACGTTGGATCCGCAATCGATCCCAGGAATACTGGGCATGAGTCTGGAATACGCCCTGGACGAGTACATCACAGTGCATCATGCACACACAATCACACTTAGGGGGATTTTAGCGTAACCAAACCAGTATGTTTTGTGGGATGGGAAGGAACCCGGAGAACCTGGAAGAAACCACCACAGACACAGGAGAACATAGGACACTCCACCACACGGACTGTAAAGCGATCTTACGATAATTGACGCTGACATCCGAGGCTTAGAACTACTGTATCTGTATCTGCAATTGGTGACAGATTCCAACCACTGTGATGTCTGTCGAGTCGGACAATTTAAACGTCCGTGGGAAAATGTTTATTTACGGTCCCGGCTTCGGTTTTGCAGCATTGCTGCCCTTGTTAAAGGGTAACGAATGCTAACTAACTAACTAACTAACTAACTAAATAAATAAATAAATAAAGGCGAAATCCTGGTGATTACAGCTACCGCTGACAGATAACCAGCTTGCTGTTATGACGTAATTTATACACGATATGCGCTACGTGTGTTTGGCCACACCCCCACAATCAGGAAAATACAGGTGCTCCCCGAGTTACGATGGCCCGACTTACGATTTTTCAAAGTTACCATGATGACTGCGATGCACTAAAAATTGTAATTATTTAGAAAACATTTGAAATTCGCTGGCAGGCCAGTGTAACAGTGTATGACATAGGCAGTCGTTAGTACGATGCCCGGAAGTACACGGACGACGCCCGGAAGTACACGGACAACGCCCGGATCAGTCGCCTCATGTGATGCCTCACTCTCCTCCGCAACTCATGGAGTTACCTTGTGTATCGGTGTACTGTACAGTGCATTACTACGGGTTTTTTGTTTGCTTCAAGAGCTAATTTTTATTCAAAAGCATGTCTTCTACAGGAAAAGACTCCTGGGTAGGCTAAGCTAAGCTAAGGTTAGGTAGGCTAAGCTAGGCTGAGATCCCTAAGCTAGGCTAAGTGGTTCAACACAGCGGTTCAACATACGATATTTTCGACTTACGATGGGTGTGGCGGAACGCATCGGCATTGTAACTTGAGGACGACCTGCACATAATGTTGATGAACTAATCCCATTTCAAAATCCGATCTCTAACCCCACTCTTTATCCTCATCTCGAATGTTCTTTCATTTTCAAAGACATGGCTTTACTTTCACAATATTATGAATTTGCATTTGCAAAGCTTTTTCGGTCGTTGTTGTTTTTTGTTTTTGAAGCCTGAGCTATGAAAACCAGAAGAAACATCCTAATCTTTGCTGAATAAGACAGAAACTGGACGACCAGCACATCCCCTCAGAAGAGATTATTTCTTATCAGATCCACTGACTTGCTGCCTCAAGAGCCCCAGCGCTTTTATTCGCCCGTGGTCACACTCTTCAGGCACAGTGTTAACCGAAAGGGATGTTTTCATGTTAAACCATGACATATAATCCTCATTACATCCTTTGGAAAATATGGAAATGTTGGGGGGAATGGGTTATTTATGCAAGCCATTGTGTGGGGTAGAATCCCTCTGAAGAGATCTTGGGGGGGGGGGGGTAGAAAAAAAAAAGACTTTGAATAATAACGAATGTTTATGTTGATAAAATAAGCATTATACTGTGGAACTTCTGCTCACGAACGCCTCCGAAGATGACGAAATCGGTTCCCGACCGAAAAATTCACCAAAACTTTGCATCTGGTCACGACCACATAATCACATGGCGAACAAACCCAGTCCCGGCCATTTCCCCCTTCAGCTTCGTACGCGCCAATGTTTTCCCATTTTCTGTTTGCGTATTGCGCAATTGCGTATTGCGTACCTAACAAAGACGCACGTGTCCCTTTAATCGGTCTCGCTCAGACGTGCGTTCATTGGCTGTACAGGAACCTCCTCCCCGCCCATCTTCCTCCTCACTTCCTTAACGCCAGAAGCCGCCTCGTGCAAGGTTCGTTTTCTTGGTCGTTTGCAGTAAGCTTTTATATAATTAAGGATTGTTCAAACTTTGATTTTTTTTTTTCTGTGCTTAAAACTCATTAAAAAAATGTTCACAGCAGTTTTTCATTAGGTTTACATTCATTTCAGTGGGAAAAACTGATTCGGGTCGCGAACAGACTCCCGAAGTTCGTGACCACAGGTCTAAGTCACTCAGGATAAGGGCGTCTGCTGAAATGACTCTAATGTAATGTAATTTATTACGACTGCGTTCTGTTTGTACACGGAAATCAGGATATCTGTGTTCTGAGTCCGAAACGTCAACTGGGACGCCCCCGAAGTCGGATTTTCGACTCCGAAAGTCGAGAGATTCTCACCAACCCCGGGTTAAAAATCCAAAACGGCGCCCCCTGCCTGAACTGTAAGCGAAACTGTACTTTTATCCTGTTGGTTAAACTTCTGTCTATGTTATTGTCTCATTTAACCAGTCATACACACAGCACTGACCAGGTTTTATCTGTAGATACGGGGTTTTGATGCCCTAAATATTGCGTAACGTGTTGTTTTCAGGTGGTCTTGCTAATTATTGGCTAACGGCTACCCGGTAGGGAGTGACCCCGGTTTCCCCCAGCGTGTGAAATTTGAAGAAAAGTCATGAAAGGAAGTTGAAATTCCCAGTTAGAACTTGAACGTTATTTTTAATAGGGTGAGATCAGCTTATTAGGGACGCATTTTGATTAGATTCCTGGTAAAACACTGTTAAAGGACACAAGAGCAAGCACAAGAGCGGTTTCCCGGGAGGCGTCCCCAGCTCCGAAATCCGATCTCGGGAACGCAGCGTTATTCCACAGGGCGGCTGAGGGTTCTTCAGTCCGATTGGTCAAAAGAAGAGGTACTTTCCGTGTCATCACTTATAATTTCAGCCACGGTTCAAGCAGTTCTGTGGGATAAAGATAAAGAAGAGGGTTTTAGTACTGTGAGTTTCTGTCAATGTCAACTTGAAGGAATCACACCGAGTACAGATTTCACACTCGCTCAGAAACAAAACAAAACAAACAAAAAAAAAACCCAACACAAAGAAGGAAAATCCCAAGATCGGACCTTTAAGTCGTTATAGGAATGCGTATGCTTGAGGCTTTTCGTTCGTTTTCCCTCATAATGTTTTCAAGTCACAGAATGTCAGACAGAGGCATCGTCTCTAACTTTGGGGTTTTATTCCGCAAGAGAACTGACAAAAATGGTTCGTTTTTCTTTTTTTCTTTTTCCTTTTGGGGTTTTTTTTTGTTGTTTTTTGTTTCTTTTTTTCTCTCTGCGACTACACAAGAAGCGTTTTCGAAGCTTTAAAAATTTTGTGACCTTCACTGATATCTCTCTGGCTTTTCTTCCTCCGAGTTCCTCTGAGAGAAAGCAAATACCGGTTGCATAGTAACCGGCTCTGTTCTCAGTTGGATCCTACTCTTTAAACACCTTTCTTTCAGGATTAAAAAGGCAAAAAAAAAAAATAATTCAGTAATTTCATAAGAGGTCAGGACTCTGAATTTTCCATGCTATCTTTCGTGTAAGTGACGTTAAAAGCACATTTTGATGAACAGGAGTTTCGCCTTGACCTTTCGACACTTTCACGCTAAGTGCTTTGCTTTGAATGCTCGATTCTCATTGGTCGGAAGGTCCTGATTAACTTCCCATGACGGTAGCTCAGGCTGGATGATTTATACTGATGTCCTCATTCTACATCTAATCGTTTCTATAGTAACAGCTCGTTCACAGGGACTTGTATGGTGGATTTCATGCCTAAGCAGATTTTTTAAAAAAATGTGTAGACATTAACATGTTGAGGTTTTCACCGCAGAGATGTTTTGTTCACGTTTAGGGAAGGACACTCCTGGGTCAGTGCTATGAAACAGAACAGCCAGATGTAAAGCTGTAACTTTTTTTAAATGGATTTTTAGATATCGGAAAGGCTTCGCAGTTTCTCGTTAACATAACAAGCTTGTTGTTGTTGTTGTTTGGTCTAATTTAAAGGAGCCATCATTAATTCTCCTGAACTCAACAACCGAACCAATGCACACCTCCCTTCAGTGCCCCTTCCGAAGCTCCGCCTCCAAATTCATGGATGCGCATGGCCCAGGGAACAACCCTTTAAAACAAGTGACTCCCCCATCACCCCCCTCCCTTTCCCCCTGTCCTGTGATTGGCTGGAATACGCCCCCTGGTGCTAATTGGAGTGGCTCAAACCACGTATTTCGTTTCCAGGGCTGTGTATGAGCACCGTTTTTGTTGTTGTTGTTGTTGTTGTTGTTTTTTCACAAACACACCTGGAACGGACAGCTATCGGACCATGATTGGTGGATTTGACTAAGAAAAGTCTATTGGATTAGAAGTGATGTCTGCACCTTTAAAACACAAAGAGAGGCTGGTGAGGGACTGGGTGTTTATGAGTGCGATGACGGATGCAACAACAGGAACAAGTTGTGGTTACACAGCGTCAAAGGGATAAAAAGTACGAATTGATATTTTTTTCATTAAGCAATACAGGTGCTCCCTGACTTACGATGGCCCGACTTACGATTTTTCAAAGTTACGATGACGATTGCGATGCGCTAAAAATTGGAAAATATTCAGAAAGTATTTAAGATTCACGAACAGGCATTGATGCCAGGCCAGCGTAACAGCGGATGATGTACAATACATTTAGATGACACCCAGAAGTACACGGACGACGCCCGGATGTACGCGTCACATCTTGTGTGATGCCTCATGGGGGTTAACTTGTGTATCAGTGTACCATACAGTGCATCAGTGGCGGAACAACTGCACACAAGGCCCTGGGGCAAAACACCGATCCCCACATGACGGTAATTTCAAACGAATGATGGGGTGGGGGGTTCAGTCGTTCCAAAACTGTAATTACGACCCGGGGGAATCAGTGTTTTGTGTTTTTAGGAGGGGCCTTTTATGGCTGGGGGGAGGGCCCTCTATGAACTAGGGGAGGGCCCCTTATGATAAAGGGGAAAGCCCTGGGCCCAGAGGCGGTGGCCCCACCTGCCCTGCCCATAGCTCCACCCCTGCGGTACATTACTGTCTGTTTTTTGTGTTCTTCAAGAGCTAATTTTAATTGAAAAGCATGTCTTCTAAACGCCCCAGAATGTCTCCTACAGGAAACGACTCCTCGGTAGGCTAGGCTAAGCTAGGATAAGCAGTGGCCTCCGACATTCGACATATGATATTTTCTACTTACGACGGATATAGCAGGACACATCTCCATCGTATCTTAAGGACGACCTGTAATTGTCATCTTTTTAACACGAGAGGAAGAACTTCAACTGGTAACAGTTGGCTCACATCCCACCAGTTCATTCACAGTACTTTTCCTGTAACAGCATGTTTTTTTCTGTACTTAACAGGTTCCTTGCAGTCAGATACGCATTCAATGGAAACAAGGTCGTACATCATAAAAGACATTTTCCTATAGGGGCGGGGGGGAGTGCGTCACTCTGATTCATTCTGCTTCACGTGGTTATCTCATTGAACCGCTATTCAAGGCTAATAGACACGTTGCAAAGAAATCCTTGAAGAATCCATCTGATATGTAAGTACGCCCTTTCGCCTGTAAATGAATAGAGCAATTTTTTTTTTATTGGCCGCCTCCATCGAGCAACTTGTGAAAAGAGAAAGATGTCATTAAAGCTGGAGATGATCTCTGTGAATACAGAGCACAAAAGAGGCTGATTAGACCACATACCTAGCAGTTGTTAAGATGGTTGAAGGGTGAGGAGAAACAATACACGAGGCTAATTAAGGATAGAATCATGACTTCGGTGTATCCGAGGCATCGTGTCTTCTCCTCTGCTCTTTTTTTTGTTCTCGGGAAGATCTCGGTGAAAGAGAAGAACATCTTTGTGTTCACCGTGACACCCACGCGACGTTCCGCATGTCCCGCTTGTATTTTTTGATTTTTCACAAATGCGTCATAATTCTTTTTTCTTCTTCTTCTTTTTATCCTAGTTAATTATCATTCAGATTTCAGCAAAAAGTTTCGAGTTAGACTTTTTCCCCCTTGGTTTCCACTGAAGTCCGCTTTTCTTCCCGAACACGCAAGAGATGTCCACAGAAGTCTGAAAACTTAGCGTACTATGCAGATTATTACTGTTTACTGAAAGGTGCTTTTATTTATTGCTTAAAATTCACGGGCAGGCATCGCAGGCGGACGTTCAGACAACGCCCTAAAGTAGGCAGGGGGTAGGTAGCTCAGGGGGTTAAGACGTCGGGCTACTGAGTGGGCTGTCGGGAGTTCAAATCTAAGCACCGCCAAGCTGCCGCTGCTGGGCCTTTAAGCAAAGCCCTTAACCTCAAGTTGCTCAGTTGTATAAAGGAGATAAAAATGTAAGTTGCTCTGGATAAGGGCGTCTGCCAAATGACCACAATGTAAATGACAGTAATGTACGCAAACGGTGCCTGGATCACTGGCCTCACGGGGTGCCTCACTCTCTCCCACAACTCTCGAAGTTACCTTGTGTATCGGTGTACTGTACAGTGCATTGCCGTGGGTCTTTTGTGATTAAGGTGGCTGCTCAATATTTGTGTAGCGTGCTGTCGCAGCTGGACGGAGCTCAAAGACAAAAGCTCAAAGTGCGGCTGCCTCCATTAAGTGTGGAGCTCTCTGACAAGCTCTCACTTTTGACAGAAATGTGATTTAAATGAAGTCTTCAGTGAGTGTGTGTGGTCTTCTATGGGAAAAGACTCCTGAGTAGGCTAGGCTAAGCTGGGCTAAGCTAGGCTAAGATTTTCGACTTACAAGGGGTGTGGCGGAACGCATCTCCATCGTAACTTGAGGACTACCTGTCGTTATTTTATGCTCAACACTTATCAGTGTTTCAGGTGAACCCTTTCCAATCGAACGTATTCGCTTATACGCTTTATAGAATTTTTTAAAAACAATAATAAATCTGCTTTGAAATCACCATTTTTCTTTTTAATCACAAAGGCCTTCGGTCCTTGCTTTTATCTGCACCATTTCACTTGCACCAGAAATGGAGCCATTTTCATCACTCACCTATGCTGAGTAAAACATTATTGGATGTCAGGCTTTCAGTACAACATGATCCCTCAGCCTGGGAGGTTAGTCTCATCCCAATGAAGGTGAACGTAAGGTAACCAGCGCCTGATGTATATTTATGTTTTCCATGATGGAGGGAGTTTTTTTCCCCCAGATTTTCAGATTTTTTTGGGGGGGGGGGGCCTGCGAAAAACGGCCGGTCGCTCCGGTCCTTGAAAATAGGTCAGCGGATCCGCCTGTGATGGAGCTCCAGATTACAGGGAAGTCATTTTCTTTTGTATTAAAAACGTAAGCCTGGGCTATGGATCGAACAGGAAGTGGCTCAGTTGCCGGGATTATGGTATGACGTACGTGGTATATGATGCGTGCTATTCTTTTCTGTTTGTTTCATCAACCCAAACATGGCGTATATCTTTATATTTATATTTATTTATATTTATATCCAGCCACTAGGATGATCGCCAAGCACAGTACAGATCTGAGGTAGGCAACCTGAGCCACAGAGGGCCTTCGTGGGGGAAGGTTTTTCGGATGACCCTTCCATCAACAATTAAAAAAGACTCCTCCCACAGCTCTAAACACCTATATTATTGCCAGATTGAGACAGAGGTCATCCCAAAAACCTCCACCCACACCGACCCACCATGGCTGGTGGTCTAGGTACTCAGCGTTTGATGTAGTTTCAGGATCTCAGCACTGACATGCCCTTTTTTCACTCTGAGGACAGATTGATGAGAACCAAGAGACACGAACAGTTCCGCTGCGGCGCTCGCGTGTGCCAGGGTAGGCAGACTACGTCCCACGGATGAGCGGACAACGCTGGCAGAACGTTCGGTCTCTGATCATTAACTCTCCGAATGCACAAATTCGCTGTAATTAGTCTCTGACACTGCTCTCACCCTGGACGTATAGGCTCCGCGAAGAGAGCAAGGAGCTACAGCGGGACAGTTAGCTAATGACACAGAACGAGTACGATATCATCACCACGCTCCGTGACTACGCGCTTTTGATATTGACTGGGCTGCGGGCGAAGGCGCGGCCCTGAGATCTCTTGTTCGAGAATGATGATGGTGGGAGAATGGAAAATAAGTCCCAGATGTGCAAATCTGTAAGGAGTTTGTACGTGATGTATCGTAAGCGATACCTAAATTGGTCCAGATTATGAAGCTGTAAAGGGACGATATGAACGAGAGGTCATTCTTTAATAAATATACGATGCAATTGTTGGAAATTTGCTGTGGTTTAGGAGGAAGAAGACACTCCATGATGTGCTGTGTAAGGAAAATAATGACATTTGGGGTGGGACCAGTGAATCCCCATTATTATTATTATTATTATTATTATTATTATTATTATTATTATTATTATTACGTGAACATTTCATTGATTATTTTCATATAACATCTTATCAAAAGTGGGTTTTATTTTTTTTTTACTTATTTGAGGTAATGTCAGTAAATCGTTATGAATGGTTTCTAAGCCTTTTAGATCGCAGGATTACAATGAATTGTCAAGATCGATCCTGGGTCTTTTCCTCTTTCTTCTTTCTTTCGTTCATGTCCTGTTTCGACGACGTTAAGTCTGCTCTCCGTTTATAAATCTGCTCTCCGTCCCCGTTTACAATCCGAATTCAGATTCAGACTTCGCACTTTTCTGACCTTGTGCCTTTTAATTCTAAGCCCTGAACTAAAATTGACCCATAAAACACTCTGATGCCTCAGGATTTAACACTTTTCAGCATATTAGTATGTTTGGATCCCATTTAGATCCTAACCTCCAGCCTTTTGACCGTGTCAACATTGAAAAACCATAAATAAATAATTTAGAAAAAAAAAACAACTAACCGACGACGTGACACTTTTCGGTTGAATTCACAGAAAGGAGACGCAGTATGTTCGGAGCTTATTTATTATTCATGAGCGGAGAGGCTAAATTAGAGGCGGATGTTTATTCATTTTGCCTTTACATGGCAAAATGAATAAAGGGAAAGTAAAATGTCACATACTTGTGAACAGGTGCATTAATGAGGCAGCAAGCAAAGGGGGGGGGGGCATCGTGAATAAACCTCAAGGACTGAAAGAGCTTTAAACTGACTATAGGGGAGAGGAAATGTAATTAGAAAGAAATAACCTCATAAGTTAGCATTAGTCTTTGATAAAATTCGAACCCTTTTACAGCCTGATAGAGAGAGAGTATGCTTAGTAATCATCCTGAACCAAAGGTAGAAAGAAGCGCAAGGACAGGCTGTCCTGAGTGTTTACCAGTGAAAAGAAAACATATACTGTACATATATACAGCATATATATATATATATATATATATATATATATATTTTATTTTATTTTTTTTCTTTTCGAAAGATGAAAATACACGATACAAGGACACCACCCCTAAATGCTTTTTTTTTTTAAATAGTTTAAGCCCTAAATGATCCTCTCACACTCTTTAAACACATTCTCATCACAAATAAACACAAAGAAAACTTTGCGAGCGTATAGCGAGGTGACTTTTGTGTCGAATTCGTAGAAACATCACATTTATAGCGAGTACTGTACTGTAATGTGCTGCATACTATACTAGCGTAACCTGGACTTATATTTTAGGTACTGTATGTATGTAGTACACTATCCTAGCCTAGGCTTTTTTCTATACGGATCTTCTAGCCATTTTTCTAAATGGAATGAATGCTGGTTGCTTCTCCCCAACCGTATGCATCGTAGCCGGCAGCCAATCACAAGCAAGGTTAAATGAACAGGGCGTTCCGATTGGCCAGACTCGCTCTTCCAGCCATATTTTATTTTCAGTATCCCCACACTGCATTTTCGTAAACAACTACTACTTGTTCTTTATATCTTGTGTAAACATCATCTACACTGTAGTGTATTTTATATATCACTATTATTTTACTCCATTTTAATTCATGTTTATATTAATGTATGGTTAACTTAAGGGTCCTACACTGAGGGGCACGATAGAACAGAACAGATTTTTTTTTTAAAGTGAGAACATATTGGAAGGTTCGCTCAAAGAGATAAATGTCTATTTTCGTAGTCCCTGATAGGTTTATCCGCTACCCGCCCCAGTGCTACACTTTCTTACTGCATCTTCTTCACACTGCTCTTTGTCTCATTTCAGTTCCAAGCCATAAAGCACTTATTTTTGGCTCCTGAGCGTAGGATGAATTCAGCTGACATTTGGAGAATCAGGACTCGTGTTTACTCTTCCTCTGTGGTTCCCTGTAGAGTCAACTGGGAACTCCCAGAAGATGGAAATTGCTTTATGGACATGTCCCATGGGTCTCAGAGCTTGTTTTGGTCGTGTATGTGTGTGTGTGTGTGTGTGTGTGTGTCTGTGGAGTACACAGCAGCAGAGGAGAGATGTAGGATTGCCAAATCCCCCCGCTGTGTGTTTATACTCCTTATTGGTTTGAAATGTCAGCCGGACTCAGAAGATTCCAGCAAGTCGCCTCTCGACAAAATTTCCAAACAGAAATCAGCCTCCTGCCAGTTTGGTGGACGGTGTAAAACCTTTCCCATCAAAAATGTCTTCGGAGAAAAGGTTTAACGTGCGCTTGTAACTGCGCCACATCTTAACGAGAGCATGCGATGTTCAGGCATGTCTCTTGCTCCGGTTCAGTCAATAGGTTCCTGCTGCTGAGCTCTTCAGGCTCTTATTGTTTTTGAGTGTTTCTTTGTTGAGGCTGTTAAGCAGAAGAACTTTGGGTGATGTTTTCCTCCAATGCATGTTAACAACAATTTCAAAATAGTGATATGAGAACATGTAGCTTAATAATCAAAATAATAATAATAATAATAATAATAATAATAATAATACAGTGGGACCTCGACTCAGAGCTTAATTCGTTCTAAGACTCTGTTCGTGACCCGATTTGTTCGCGAC
>JAQLOM010039859.1:0-17705 GCA_030068315.1 Chrysichthys thysi
AATTTGCAAAGAATTCTATAATTCCATGTTTGTGCTGTCATTATGGGGTACTGAGTGTAGATTCATGAGGAAAAAATTAATTTGACTGATTTTAGCATAAGGCTGCAACATTACAAATGGTGAAAAGTTGAAAGGGGTCTGAATACTTTCTGAATGCACTGTATATGTAACATCATAAAAACAGAAAGGCGTCGTAACTTCTCCATGCATTGCATGATACGGCTCAAACTTCAATGGTTATTGGTTAAGACGGTTATATATGTTATATATAGTTATAGTATATGCCCAGTGTGACACTCATGCATAGCGCCACCATCTGGTAACTCATCTGCATTCAGGACCTCTGGTGTCCACAGGAGGGCACCTACACCGGCTGTGCAAAGGGCACTATTGTTCAGTGTTGCTGATCAGATATTGCAAAGGGGTTTTTGATATCTTTCAAGGTATTAAAATGGCAACATGATGACTTCATGAATGAACGCCTCGGCACGCAAACAGGAATGCACTGTACATCTTCCATGCATTGCTTGATAAGGCTCAAACTTCACAGGTTATGATGGTTGTGACCATATCCACAGAAAGATTAGGTTTTTCACCCATCTTGATTACATTGCTTCTAGATGGTTTATAATATTCAGGTCAGATTTGCTTTAGTTATTTGTCATGATGGTTATAATGACGTCAACATACTCAGCGTGATTCTCTGGTATGGTGCCACAATTGGGTAACAGAAAGATTGGGTTTTTCACTCATCTTGGCAATATTACTCTGAGACAATATAGGTTATGATGGTTATGATGATATCCACTTGCCCAGAGTTATTCTCTGATATAGCACCACTCTCTGGCAACAGAAAGAGAGGCTTTTTTTTTAAAAACCCATCTCAGCATAGTAAAAATGATCATTTTTAATTGGTGTACTGTGTTAATCTTGTGGTAGTGCCAGTGGTGTGATAGCCCATCATATATTATATTATACATCTTTATGTTTATTCACCTTCTGCCACTTAATCCTGTTCAGGGTCTCAGGGGGAAGCTGGGGCCAATCCCAGTTGACTTCAGGCAAGAGGCACCAATCCAACCCAGGGCTCGAGCCCAGGACCTTCTTGCTGTGAGGTGACAGTGCTAACCACTTAGCCACTGAGCTGTTATGTTATGTTATGTTATGTTATGTTATGTTATGTATTAATCTCATTGGTATAGGTGGGGAGTAAGTTATTACTTAGAGCTGCCAAATGTTCGGAGATGACTCTAGGGGACACCGTAGTGGTATTAAAAATTTTTTCCCCCACTGGAGATACAAAAAAAAAGTAAAATATCTGGTCACTGAACAGCAATGTGGTCTCAGTGTTATGTAAGTGTAACAGTTTGAAAAAAAAAAAAGTTGGATATCACTGTGGCTGAATTATAAACAACAATTAAATAAAATAATTAAAAACCAGAGAGATTTGAGCATTTCGGCAATATATCTTTATATCTCTACTCCAAGAAAACATAACATTTTAGGCCAACAATTGTTTGTTGTTTTTTAACTCGTGCAGCTGTTTGATAGTTTGTAGATGTGTGCTTTCTTTATATTCTTCTAGGGAAAACGTCTTGGTTACACACTGTAGTGAAAAACACAAGTCTAATCAGTATAGTTTGTAAATGGAATAAACACTGTAATCAAGAAATGAGAAATTTCCCCAACAGAACTTCATATCATAGAACAGGTCAAAATTTCATATGTGAAGGGTTCCACATACTGTATATCAGCACAAAACAGACATTGGGTTTAATGTGAAGCTCATGGAGAGTTCAAAACATGGTAGTTGTACTGGAGCATCCACACACTTGGTGGTGCTGTGAGTCCACAGAGCCTGAGTGCAGGAGGAGTGGTACACATAAATGTATTGCCATACTGCTTTCATAACTTAACAGAGGTCTGTAAAAATGGTTGGACGTCTCTATCAACCCTTTCTATCCTGCTTATCCCGTAGTGACTTGACTGGGTTAGGGTCAGGTGACTGAGCAGGTCATTCCATTATAAAACAGCAGTACTTCCAAATTTCTTTTGTACAGCTTTGAATTGGGTTTAAGGTCTTTGGAACGTCAGGATTCTCCTGGGTTCCTGGTGTTTAGGGTACAAGCCAGTTGGGGGAAGAAGCTTTTACTGAGTTTCAAATGCAATGCCAGTCAGAAGTAAGCAATCATGAAAGCTGTGTTAAAGGCTTATTTGTGAACATATTCAGTAGATGTCTTGAAAAACATCTGTTGCTGTCGATTTTTTTTGGTAAGATCCTGCAAAATCCTGCAAACATTTAACCACTCATTATTGAAATATGGCCCTGAGACAATCTTGGACAATGCACAAACAACCCAAAAACGGTTTATGACAGAGGCATAAAAACCTTTCATTAATGTTTACAGTGGACAATGTAGAACTATCTGTTTGACAAATGTGTCTATGCCAGAAAATACATCTTCTGCCAGATAGCATGGAGTTCTTGCTCCAGCCAGAGCAACTTATTTTTCTAAGCACAGAATCAAAATTGCACCTAGCCTAAAACATTTTAAGGGTAAAACTCACTCAGTATTTGAAGAAGCTGTACAAGTGAGCTGTAGTTAATATCAGTTATTAAGGAGAACTTAATGCATTCACTAAGCCTTTTATTAGGCCTTTAGAAGGCCATGTTAGGTTTTGTTTTTGTCAGCCAAGAACAGAAATCTGAAGCACAGGCTTACTGATACTGGTAGCCTGATCTGATGAATCTCAATTTCGGTTGAGACACAAAGATGATAGAGGCAGAATTTGGCACCAACAGCATGAATCCATGGATCCCACCTGCTTGTGTCAACAGTCCAAGCTGGTGGAGGTGGTATAATGGTGTGGGGAATGTTTACTCTGCAAACTTTGGGCCTACTAATACCAACCAATCATGGCTTGGAAGCCAGAGCCTGTTTGAGTATTGTTGCTAACCATGTGCATCGCTTCATGGCAACAATTTCCCCATCTTCTAATGGCATGATAATGCACCATGTCACAAAGCAAAAGTCATCTCCAACTGGTTTCATGAACATGACAATGAGTTCAGTTGTATCAAATGGCTTCCCAATCACCAGATCTGAATCCAATATAACACCTTTGAAATATGATAGAACAGCAGATTCATAGCATGAAAGTGCACATGACAAATCTGCAGGAATTGCTGCAGATTCAATTATGAGAACATGGACCAGAATCACAAAGGAATGTTTCCAACATCTTGTGGAATCCAGGCTTGAGGAATTGTGGCTGTTTTGGGAGCAAATTGAGGCCCTTCCCAGTTTTACTATACAGTCATCCTCCGCAATACCGCGGTTCACTTGTCACGGGTTCACTGCATTGCGGCTTTTCTAATTTTGAATCGCGGATTTTTTTTATTTTATTTTTGGTTTTGCGGGATTCTGGAATATAAAAAATATTTTAAAATGTTAATTCAAACATATTAAAAGAATATTAAAATGAAATGAAATACAGTATGTATTTCATCAGCAGATGAATACACAATGAAAACGCAGTGTATGTCACTACCGCTTGTCAGGCGGGCCAGTCAGGTAGCGAGGGAGCGCTATTATTGGCTAGGACAGCTATAAACAGGAAGTCAACTCATCAGCATTTGCTCAGACATCACACTTTCATTTCGTGTCCATGAGCTCCTATCTCTTCAGTAGCTTCGTGTCCTTTCAGTCCATCTCCTCAGCACTCAGCTCCTCTGGTACCGTGAGTTTTGAGCCTCTTTCCCGTACGCTTTCCCCCATTTTCGCCGGTTAAACCATACACCGTCTCTGGTGGGATTCTGCTTTGGGCACTTTCGGCATTACAGCAAACAGCGTGTGTCTTCCAACTCGTTGCAGCTCACTCCACAACTGGGTCAAAACCACACGCAACAAGGGCGTTTCGAATTCACGCTCGGTCTGTTATTTCTACTCGCCCTGACACCGCCTGAACTAGTTTGTCCACGTGAGATTGTACGCAGCACACTAACACTATTGGCTGATGGATGGGAGGCGACCAACCAGAGCGCTGTGTTCTGTATCCTGGGTGCTGATTGGTTCAGTGACCGTTCATCTCATCATCATCACCTTCATCGTCATCAGTACTGCACAACTATTTCATCATCTTGATCATTCAGGTTGTAGTATAATTCACTGGTGAGTACCCATATTTTATATATTGTTAAAATTACGTAGGTTTAAAAGTGTTTATAAGCATAGGAAATGTTTATAAGAGTGTGGGAAAGGTTAATAAGAGAGTGGGAAGGCTTTCTAAAGCCTTAAAATATATATAAATAATAAAATAAATATAATGTCGCTACTTCGCGGGATTCACCTTTCATGGGGCGGGCTGAAACATAACACCCCCAGGGGATGACTGTGTTATTCCTTAGAAGGGTTCAGTGTCTGTGTATTCCCTTAGTAAAATCAGCACATGTACACAACCTTGCAATATTACGTAATACACAAGACATTGTAGGTCAAAACACCACCAAACCTCAGCAGCAGGATGTTACTAATTAGATGCCCTAAAAGACGTCATTCTCATTTTGAGAAAAGCTGTCGGGATATGAATCACTGACACATTTTAAGGTAATGTTTCCCATGAGCTGGAGAACCTGCATGGCTTTATTTTATTGACTGTAGAAACACTTAACAACAGTCACTTTTTTTGTGGAGTGTAACTGTCGGTTTTACTGTGCTTATAATCTTTTGAATCTTGAAAATCTGAACACCATCTTACAAAGTTTCTTTCAGTATTTTTTTTTTTGTGTGCGGTTCAATTTGTTCAGTTTAAATTAAACAAACAAACTATTTACTGTTTAAGTTAATGTAATATACAAGGAAAACAAGTCAGGCTGCTTCGCACTGCCATCTTGATTATATAAGTGTGTAATTAAATTCTATTCTATTATATATTCTATTCAATTTTATTTGTTTACTGCTTTTAAAAATGAACCTTGTTACAAAGCACCATTACAGAAATATATCAATTCCAGTAATAAACTTGAAACGTATGAATTTATAAATTTATCTGTAAATATATGTGTCCCTAATGAGCACGTCAGTAGCAATGGTGGCAAGGAAAAACTCCCTGTAACAAAACGAGGAAGAAATCTTGAGAGGAATCACAGGCAAAAGAGAACATCTTTTGGGTGACAACAGATAGTGCGAAGAGAATGAAATTTCTTTTATAACTGTTATATGGTCAAAAATGAACATTTGTGTAATATGACTCTCACTACAGTTTTAACATAATGTCTATTTTGTTGAAGTTGGGCGGCACGGTGGCTGAGTGGTTAGCGCTGTCGCCTCACAGCGAGAAGGTCCTGGGTTCGAGCCCCGGGTTCGGCACGGGTGCCTTTCTGTGTGGAGTTTGCATGTTCTCCCCATGTCTGCGTGGGTTTCCTCCCACGGACAAGCTCATTAGGTGGATTGGCTGCTCTAAATTGCCCATGTGTGTGAGTGTGCCAACGTCAGACGGGGTGACATGTCGGTTGAGGTATTCCCTTGGTCGCATCGGATGTCACACTGCTGAGTTGGCTTGTGGTGAAAGCGGACACTGCCTGGGTCGTCCTAATGCTAGGACGAAGAAGAAGTCTCTTTTGTTGAAGTTATCAGCTGTTCACTGCTGAAGACTTTGAGTGCAAGACTGTTCATGGAAGTCCCAAAGTCCTAAAGTTATCATGACAATTGTAGGCCTATGCCATCGTTGCAAATCTGCTTGTGTCAACAGCATTCCAGTGGCATCTTCTCATTTTCTAAGAGTATTTCTGGGCTGTTCTTATGAGGCCATCTTTAGCAGGAGTAGTACATTAGGATGGATCAGGCAGGTTTGCTTATACAAAAGCAACTTCCCAACAAAAAGCAGCTTTACCTTCGAAAGTGGAGACTCAATCCATAAATGATAAATAAACGTTATCCTTTCAGAACCCTTTTTCTTCATAGTATTCAAAAATATTATTAAAATATATGTTAATCAATATAGAAATGATACTGCACAAGAAGTAAGGAATAACGTCCTACTGTTGTGTGATACGGCTCAAAGTGGATTATTTTTGTACGATCACTCAGTATTTTATTCCGCTTTTTAAACGGTAGAGTGCCAATGATGACAAATTTTAATTTATTAACGGAATACATTTTGTGCATTTTGACAGTTTGCAGTTAGATGTAATATTGTGGACTGTCCACCGGAAAAGTTAGTTTCTGTTAACAATGATGATATAGTAATGATAAACCCGGTCGTCTCCTCACCAGTTTCACTCTCTTCACTCTTTACAAACCAGAAAGTGTACATTTTCATGAAACTTATTTTATGAGAATAAATCAAAAATATGCAATAAATAAATAAAATAAAATAAATAAGTAAGTAAGTAAATAAATAAATAAATAAATAAATAAAATCCTTCACCAAAACAGCGATTATTTGTTCACTTTGTTAAAAAAACACAACTTTAAATGATTTTTAAAGCTAATAATAAACCATGTAAACTTTTAACAATTATTATACAAAAATAATGCACACCTTCTGACCAATCAGATTCAAGAATTCCGCCACACTGTGGTGTAAATTCAAATATCTGACAACAATTTATCAATACATTTTGTGAATATTTTAATCGAATTTATTAGCATTCAACAAAACAGTATATTATGAACAAAGAAAAAGAAGAAAGAACAGCAGTAATGCAAGTTTATGTTAAAATAATCTTTATTAAACAGAATATATTATGTAACATTTGAAACTTAAAAATACTTATCATCTATAAATAACATACCGGAAACAGTTATAAACAGTTCCATTATTAAAGGGCAATGGATTACAACAAAGACACATTGATGTAAATATTGCATTCAGAAATCTTTATTCAGGTTGAGTGCTTCATTTTATCACAGGGTTTTTTGTACTCCTTTTGAGCACACAGTTTTATATTTTCCAGAAGTTGGAGGAGCTCAACTTGGTTAGCCGGCGACTCGACACTGCAGTAAGTGTTCTGTGAGGAGCAAATATAGTCATAGTAAAATGTGGAGAAGGGTTATCAGACTAAGATCTTTTGTATGTCTTATCAGGAGTGATTCAGCTATACATATTAAAAATGGTTCCAGATTAGATTGTATGTGTTCAAACACGTGTAGCAGATTTTCATAGTCTTTCATTCCTTTGTATAATTAAATCAATTTAATAATTGTTTAATATTTCCGCCTCATATTTAATTATATTGTGTCTGCAGCCATAATGATAAAATTTCCTAATTTTTTTCAGGCAATCATTGGGTACCCCCCACCACCACCACCACCCAAACTAATTGTTAAAGTTTTCACATCACAGGTACTCACCCTGCTGTAGGCTATGAGATTCCTGGGCAGCAGCCAGTCTTTTTCCTTCAGTCCAATATTTTCTGCTTCAAGTGCTGACAGAACTTCTGCTGCTTTGCAAAAGTGCTCAAGCTAGAATATTGCATAAAGTCAGGAGAAATCACAGGAATACTAATATAACATTTAAAGTATGAATTTGATTTGCCAGATATAAACCTTTGATTTGATTAAGTAAAAATAAATAAAAAAACAAATAAATAAATAACTAAAATAAAGGAAAACAGTAACTTACACTGCAGTTTTTAGGTGTTATCACATTTCCAATAAAAACAGGACGACTCTGTGGATACATGATTGTTAGATCACTGACACTGTATTACAAGTTTTACGCATGTTTAAACCTTTCAGCATTGGAAATGTACAGTCAATACTGTATTGTAATATTGTAAGTGGAAATATAGAATGAAAAATCAAGGTATCTTACATCTTATATTTTTATAATCAATGTATCTTATATTCTTTACCTTCATTTCTTTCATGCCATTCACATGTTCTATGGTTTCTTCTAGAATCCGACGCTGAATTTTACATTCGTCTGATGCAGACAGTTTAGGAGATGCTGCAGTAGCTGCAACAATGTTCAGAAGCAACAGCAAGAAGCTCTTCATTGTGCTGATGGTTGGTCAGTTCTCAGAATTTAGTGGTTTCAGTGCTGCATGTCTCTCTTCTATACCCTTCTCTTCTTATAGTGTTGAGAAAGGATGTGACGTCACAACTAACCTCGGTGTGGGAAACCCTATTGATATCTTGATTAAATTGTTACCGACTAAAAGGAAGTCTGAATTTATGCTGGGATTGAATTTTTCCTTAATCATTCGTTCATCTTCAGTAATCCCCTGCAGTCAACCACCTGGATGTTTTTGGGAGAAACCGATAAACTTCAACGAATTCAAAATTCTGCAGAAATGTGATCACATCTCTCTCCTGCTTAGAGATTTGCACTGGTTACCAGTTCGGAAGCGTATTAGTTAGAAAATGCTCTTAATGACTTTCAAGGCTCTTCAGGGGCTGGCTCCCACCCATATTCGTGGATCTGCTCACTACTTACAAACAGGGCTGCAGTCTACGATCTAGTGCTGCACACCTTCTTGTGGTGCCAAGTTACAGGACCAAAGCATACGGTGGAAGGGCATTTGCACTTGCAGCCTCTCAATTGTGGAACGCACCGCCTGCTGCAGTTAGAAACATGGACATTCTGTCGGTTTTTAAGACAAAATGTAAACATTATTATTTAACAATTAGTTAGTAATTTATTCAGTTATATCATGTAATTTTTGGTTAATATATTGTACTTTGTTGTATATTGTATTTTCTGGTTTCTTTTTATGCCTTCTAAGGGCACTGAGACCAGTTTGAAGTGCTTCTAAAATGTATTATTATTATTATTATTATTATTATTATTATTATAAACCAGAGAACCATGAAATAGACATGCACAGAAACTCCACACACTCAGTACCCAGAGCTCAGGATCGATCTGGGGACGATAAAGCTCTAAGGCAGCATTGCTACCTGTTGCACCACCATGCCACCCTTACCTTCCAAATGTCTGCCTAAGAAATCTGAACACCTGATATAGTTGACTACTAGAGATTACTTAAGCAAAAATGCATTTACAATCATGGACGACCATATTCACACTGAGAAGCTGTTTTGTAAATTGCTTGTAAGTTGCCTGCTATCCTAGTGGGCTCAGACACCTAAGTACACCATCCGGATACATAATAAGGGCACCACAGTGGTGTAGTGGGCAACACTGCTCCTTGATTCGGTTCCTTTCTGTGCATGTGTTAGCATGGATTTCCTCTGGGTTCTGAAAAAGAAAACAGTATGTAGGTTGGGTATAATAAATAGCCGAAGGTGTAAATGAGTGTGTGCAAGCTGTTGTGTGATGGACTGGAATCCCATCCAGAGTGTATTCATGCCTCATGCCATAACCCTCTTCAGGAAAAAGCACTCACTGAAAATGGATTAATGAAGGATAAGTTCTAGTAACACCAATAATTTTAACTGCAATAACCATCAGAGAGCTAAGACTTGTGTTTGTTTTGAGAGTATGTATCAAGTGAACCAAGCTGAAACAGAAATTTGATATAGTTATATGTTATGTTATGTTGTTATGTTATGTTATGTTATGTTATGTTATGTTATGTTATGTTATGTTATGTTATGTTATGTTATGTTATACTCAGAGGGATTCCTATAGTGCTTTATGATTATAGCTGAACAGTGGACAAACTGAAACTCACTTACACTTAAACATTCCCTTTACATACACTTAAACCCTAGTTATGGGCAACCTCAGTTGCTTGCAGAAGAGATGCTCTGATGAAAAATATGATAAGATAGCACTCATATAACTGTAAATGATGACACTCTACTCACAAGGTTGTGGCTCATTGTTGTGCCACATCCGATACGTAGCCTTTTCGGCACTACAGTACAATTAATCTGTACTGATATGTTAGCTTTATTATCCTATCTAGCATTGCTATCCTACATCAGTGTCTCACTTCTCACTCTAACTGTTCTTCTTGCTCCAAGACTATGCTTGCCTGGGCCAGAATAACAATTTCAAGACCACAAAAAGTAAAAAAAAAAAAAAAAAAAAAAAAAAAAAAAAAAAAAAAAGATGTATTATCAATACACCCCTTTTTTAAATTTCAAACAAGAGCTTTTTGTTTTTGGGTGGTTGGGGGTGTGTTACATTTTAATGACAAATTCTTTTACATTTTCTGATGTTCTGTTCACAGGAAGCCCATGCTTGGTGGTGTGAGGCTCTTTTCATAGAAGCTAGATATGAAGCTTATCTGATATGCAATCAGTGACTTGTAAAATCAAGATATCATACTCCTGGCACAAGAAAGAAGTCATGTAGTCTCATCCTCTCTCTACAGTATGAAAAGAAGTGGGTTATAGAAGACAGACATGGCATTAAATTGATCAAATGCTTTTATGGGAAACAGCAACACTGTGTAGTTCTTCTCGCGTTTCCTCCTGAACATTGGTTACTGCCGCGTGTACATGAGATGAACATAAACTTTATTATTAAAAGTTAGCAGAAATGCAAAGCGTCAATAATGTGAAAGCAGTGCCGGTTGGGTAGTTGTGGCTCAGTGGTTAAAACTCTGAGCTACTGATCAGAAGATTGAGAGAAAAGCTAAGTGCTATTGAGACACCCATTCCACACACTTTCAGAGTATTTTATAATGGTTCTTGAGATGCTTTTGTAAAGTTTGCTTCCCCCCATGTCATTTTAGAATGTTATTAAAACCACTCAGAATAAAAAAGACTGAGTTTGGGTATGTGCCTTTAAATTTTAAATGTAAACAGCCTATCTTTGACTGGTTAACATCTTAAAATGAGAACTCTGTCAGCTGTAGCTGCTTTACACATATGTGAGAATCTACAATCTTTCTTGAAAGGCTTTAAGCTTTTTTTTTTTTATGAATGAACTCAAATTTGAAATGGAAAATTAAGTAGAGGACACAGAACCACCAGTGCCATAACCAAAACTATAGATGGTTGTTTCAGAAAGATAATTTTATGCATACTTTTATAGGTCCACTATGTAGGATTTTTATGGTATCGATTAACAGAAATGGAATATAATATTCATCAAGTATGTTTTCATTAGTGTATAATTACCTGCACCTTTGAATTGTCATGTTTCATAAGCTAAGAGAATGAGCCCTTATTTATTTATTTATTTATTTATTTATTTATTTATTTATTTATTTATTTATTTATTTATTTATTTATTTATATTTAACCTTTGGGCAGCACGGTGGCTGAGTGGTTAGCACTGTTGCCTAACAGCAAGAAGGTCCTGGTTCGAGCCCCGGGTTCGGCACGGGTGCCTTTCTCTCTGTGGAGTTTGCATGTTCTCCCCATGTTCGCGTGGCTTTCCTCCGGGTACTCCGGTTCCCTCCCACAGTCCAAAGACATGCACAGAGGGGATTAGGCTAATTGGCGGCTCTAAATTGGCCCTAGGTGTGAATGGTTGTCTGTCTCTGTGTGTTGCCCTGCGGTGGATTGGTGACCCGCCCAGGGTGTATCCTGCCTCTCACCCGATGTCAGCTGGGATTGGCGACAGCTTCCCTCCGTGACCCTGAACAGGATTAAGCGGCAGAAGACGAATATTTAACCTTTATTTTACCAGGAAGGTCCCATTGAGGTATAAAACCTCTTCTTCCAGGGAGTCCTGGCCAAGACAGCAAGCAAAGAAAACACGTACAAGGATATACATAAACCATACACATATCAAACATGGATGCAAACAGGTAGACAATAGACAAGGGCTAGCAAGCAAGGCAGACAAACAACAAAAGTGAAAAAAAAACAGCAAAACACACAATAGACAAGAATACAAGGGACCACAAAACTAAACTGACATACATAACATTGAAAACATAGTATAAGTGAGATTAAAAACAGTGACACTCCTCTACTAGAATTGTTTTTAAAAGATTTTTAAAAGCATCTAAAGAGGGCACAGATTCCAAATTTAAAATGTTTTGGAGGTTATTCCAAGCATGTGGGGCATATGAACGAAAAGAGGTCTTGCCTAGTTCAGTGCGTACAGCAGGAATATATTTATATCTAGTAAGGGTACCACCGTTCTCTTTCTGTTCTCCATGCTTAGTGTGGCACGCACAGACACACAACAAAAAGGTTGAGTCAACTTTTCTCCATTTTAACTGGCTTCAGGTGTGATTGCTATATCGCCAGCACCTCTTTCTTGATTCACGTGAGTTTAAACGAGCATCATATGCTTGAAATAAAATGATTTGCCCGCAATTTTGAAAAGGTGCCAATAATCTTGTCCGGCCCAGTTTTAGAGTTTTTTGTGAAATGATGTCAGATTTGGCTTTTTTCTCTGCTTTTTTGTGTTGATCCAATGCACATAAAGGAAATAAACACGTGTATACCAAAACATTTGTAATTGCAATAGTCTTCTGGGAGAAATGGTGCATTTTCTGGAAAAATTCCAGGGGTCACGATAATTTCAGCCATGACTGTATGCTGCGTCTCTGCAACAGGTATTTTCTTAGTATGGGTCTGGGAATCTTCAAGGAATTCCCCAAAAATGCAATTCAGCCACTTATTTTTTGTATATTATCTTCCTTTTGAAACTTCTTGATTTGGATCCTGGAACAGTGCACTTATGCTTTCTCCCAGACATCTCTGCTTGTTGCTTTGCTAAATAACTATGCATGGAAAGGTCACATAGGGTGACCATATGTCCTCTTTTCCCTGGACACATAAATTGCTTAAATCGCTTTTGCATTCTACAGTCGTCATTCATTTTGTGGGTGTCCATCTGCCCCATGCCCCCATCCTGCCCCCAGTGTCCTCTTTTTTGATGACCAAAATATGGTCACCCTCAGTGAAAGGTCATTGTGAGTTGTAATCAGACAGCTTAATTCTAGGTGTGATCCTAATAGAATTACTTCCATCTTCCCATAATTATGTAGGAGGAAGTTACTCAGCATGCAGTGTCTAACATCCTTTAAAAACTACATCACTGGAACTACCAGTGCCAGTGATCACTTATCAGCTCTGCCTGTCCTTTTACTTGAGGAAAACATAATGGCCTTAAAGTCTGATGCTACAATTACAAAATCAATACTTGCCCTTTGGTCCAAGGTGCAAGTTCACTCATGAGCAACCTTGTGGTTGAACAGGGGTTTAATATTTGTACAAATCTTAGTCTTCATGTCTCGGTTTCTAACACTGAAAGCTTTTCCTCCCAATCACACCCCACCAAGTATTACCATTATTTGAAAATGAGTATTGAATTGCCCTAGTAACATTATGCAGTTAATAGAAGGTACTCAACTGAACAGCTATTTGGTTGATATACAGATTGTTTTCCTTCTAGAGACTCAATATCCCATGTGGACTCTCTTGTCCACTGGGCTAAACTCCAACCACAAGGCCCTCAACCTGGGATTGGTGAGTATCACCATGTCTGACGCCTATACCCTGTGGGAATTCTGGAGAGGGACAGAGAGCATCCTGGATCAAGATGTTTGATTCTGGAGTTCTTACTATGTGAGCCCTTACAAAACAGAGACTCCTTTCGGAAGCGTTCAATAAAATTTCTCCCAAAAGGAAAGTTAATTACAGCCATAAATACACTTTTCTCCATGTATATAAAAAGTGTTCATTGCTAGTTCATTGAGAGTTGTTTGAGCATCCACCTAGCAAGTTCCTGTGAATAAGTTAGATCTAGTCAGAAAACCTAAGTTAGACCTAGTCAGAACTAAGAGTTCATTTGGGATGTGTTATAAATTATAATATATTGTACATTTTCTCTTTACATTTTGAAAACCTGGTAATCATTGACTAATTTAATATCATACGACAAAATAATAGTACTGTACAGTCGTCCCCCCGCCATATAGCGACCTATATAGAGACCTATTGCGGTCTCACTGCATCGCGGTTTTTATATGCAATATAAAAAATATTAAAATGTTAGTTCAAAAATATTAAAAGAATATTAAATCGAAATAAAATACAATATGTATTCCATCCGCAGATGAATACACAATGAAAACGCAGTGTACGCCACTATGGCTTGGCTGATGGATGGGAGGCAACCAACCAGAGCACTGTGTTCTGTATCCTGGATGCTGATTGGCTCAGTGACCATCCATCTCATCTTCATCACTTTCATTGTCATCAGTACTGCACAGCTAATTCATCATCTTGAGCATTCAAGCTGTAGTATACTTCACTGGTGAGTACCCATATAGAATTTTTATATGTTGTTAAAATGACATAGGTTTAAGAGTGTAGAAAGTGTTTAAGAGCATAGGAAGTGTTTATAAGTGTGTGGGAAAGGTTAAGAGAGTGGGAAGGGTTTATAAAGCCTTAAAATATATATAAATAATAAAATAAATATAAGGTCGCTACTTCGCAGATTTCACCTATCGCGCTGGGGCTCTGGAATGTAACCTCTGCGATAGGTGAGGGATGACTGTATTATGAAAAAAAAAGGGGGAAAAAAACCCAACAGCATAATACATTACATTAAAACATCTTTATTAATCGGAATTCATTATATAACATCTGAAAATAAATATATTTTTTATTTAATAATAACCAACCAATAAATAGTTATAAATAGTTATGATCAAATGCTAGGAGATTAGAACCGATGATACATTTATATAAATATTGCATTCATAAATCTTAATGTCACGAGTACTCCAATTGATCACATTGCTTTCTGTAATGCTGTTGAGCACATAGTTTAATGTTATGCAGAAGATGGTCAAATTGAACTTGGTTGGCTGATGAGGAGGTAACATTGCAGGTGGCATTCTGTGGGGAATAAACATAATTGCATTAAATCCACAGAGAAATGCTGAGAAGGGTTATTAAAATAACATCTGTGATATCTCTTAACAGGACAGCTTGGCTTTGTAATCTGCTGTGCATGTTAGAAATTGCTCCAGATTAGGAGGTGTATGGTGCATGCTCAACCATGTGGAATAAACTTTAATAGTCTTTTATTCCTTTGTGTAATTAATTCTATTTAATATTCTTTCATATTTTGGACTGATAAGGTAATTGCATTGTGTATGCAGTGATAATGATGAAATCACTTTCATTTTAGGTCAGTGCAGAAAGAATAGATTAAAAATCAATTGGTTCAAATGAATTAGTAAGGCCTTAACATCACAGTCGCTTACCTTGCCATAGGACGCAAGCTGCCTGGGCAACAGCCAGGCGTCTTTTTTCTTTAGTCCGAGATCTCCTAGGCTATATGCTTCCAAAACTTTCCCTGCTTTACAGAAGTTGTTGAGCTGCAGTAGTGCATACAGTCAGAGCCAGAAATACTAATATTTCATTTAAAGTATGAATGTTATTTGCTAGATATTAACATTTTATTTGTTAAAGCAAAAACTAGCAAACAAACAGATAAAACCAAAATCAAGGGTAACTTACAGTGCACTCATCTGGCTTTATCACATTTTCAACAGAAATCTGAGAACTCCAGCTCTGGAATTGATAGATCATTGGTAGATCACTGTCAATGTATTATGAGTTTCATGTATGTTTTAAAAAATTCAGCACTTGAAATACAACACAATGAATTTATCTTACCTTTACTGTGTTAATGTCAGTTTCAACACTGTCAATGATGTTTTTTAAAAGGAAACGCTTTTGGGTACACCCATGCACTGATGCAGACAGTACATGCGTCATTGCAATAACCATTATGATGGTCAGAAGAAAATGCAAGAAGGTCTTCATGGTGCTGAGTGATGGTCAGTTCTCAGACTTCAGTGGGTCCAGTGCTGTCTGTCTTCTATACCCCTCTCTTCTTATAGTGCTGCGAGAGGATGTGACTGCATGACATGACTTCCTGATATCTTGATTGAGATGTCATTGGTTACCCGACAGAGAAAAACTTAAGCTAACCTTGCACCACCAAAAATGTTTTAGGGAGGTGGGAGGAAACCAGATTTTTAAGAATAAACCCAAATGGAAACAGAATCCACACATGAATTACACCCAGCTTAGATTTAAATCAGTGGCTTCCTCACACACACTCTTCCACCTCCATGACCAGGATGAAGCGCCAACTGAAGATGAGTAATAAATGATACGTACTAATTTATATTAATGGCAATGTTAGAATCAGGTGGTGAGGCTGGATGCATTTGCAGATTAAGTAAAATGTTTAATAGAAGCAAACAAACAGATATATCGACAGGTGCAAACAAACAGTGGCAGGCAAAAAGTCAATCGATTGGGCATACAGGAAGAACTAGGCGAGGCAGAATCGTAGTCAAAAACACAGTCCAAAGTCAAAACCAGGAATCAAAAACAGGGCAGACAAGGGCAGAGGCAAAAATCGGAAAGGGTAAACAAAACGGTAATTCACAATATAGCAGTCAGAAATAGCAAGGCTTGGCAATGGCGTGTACACGTGGCAGAACTAATGCTTCGCAGAGCATGTGTGTTTGTGAATGTGTCAAATAGTTCAAGAGTCAATGAGCTGCACCTGTGTCTCATTAAAAGTCAGGTGACCTTGACCTCAGAAGGTCTTCGGCCATGTTGGGAGATCGCAGGTGCTCATGGGAACTGGAGTTCCTTTGAGGTTGCGGGTTGCCAGAGTCCATGACAGACAACAATTGTAAGTAACTATAAGAACCAGCTGAGAGGTGAGACTTGTGTTTGTTGTGATGAAACAACGCAAACCTATAAAAAAAATAAATGTTATTATTTTTTATTTTATACTATACTTGTCAGAATGGGCTCTTTGGAGTTTCATTAATTTCATGGCTATGACACAGTGGATTAAACTGAAAATTCTCTACAAGACATTTTTTATCTAGGTCACTAGATATCAGCAACGACTGCTGCTTGTTGGAGAGAAGTAGTGATAAGTAATGATAAAAAAAAATAAGTAAAAGAGAGCCAGATCTGATACAAAGCCATTTTGGCTCTTCCTGTTGCACGAAGTATCACAACTACACAGAAATAATAAATACTATTCCTGTTATACAGACTTTCACAAATACGCTGTACTAAAATGTTAGCATTAGTATCCCATATGGCATTTTATCCTATGTCTTTATCCAAAACTGTGATGAATAAGCCCTTTTATTCAAGCATGAGCTTTTTGAAGCGTTGCTTTATAATGACATGCGTCTTTCTGATTTACAGGCATTTCTTTCACAGGAACCCATAGCTTGGCACTGTGAGGTTGTTTAGCTTCATGGAAGTCACATTGATGTGTAATCAACATCTAAATCAAGATATCATATACCAGATACAACAGGGGCAAATGATGCACTCAAATCTGTCCTCTACATTATTAGGAGAGGACTGCATGATTGGATGGGGATCAGCAACAAAATGAACCGCAGCTTGCTTTTCCTGTTGACGGCCCCCATCCCCCCCAGGATGATGGATGTTTTTTAGTAGAAATCATGACAATTGCAAAAAAATGTGAAGGGAGTGGCTGTAGAGTAGTTACTGGTGGCTCAGTGGTTAAGGCTCTGAGCTACTGATCAGAATGTAGATTTCAAGCCACGTCTGATATAACTTAAAACTGCTTAAACAGTTGTTTTTTCTTCTTCTGAATTCCGCTGAACACAACACTAATGTCAGACTTACACTTTTAGTGCCTTCCTCAAAAATAAAGCTTATCCACCCTATTTGAACATTAATATCTTATGGAACTATACTGAACAAAAATATAAACGCCACACTTTGGGTTTTGCTCCCATTTTGCATGAGCTGAACTCAAAGATCTGAAACATTTTCTACATACACAAAAGACCC